>OY755170.1:7388325-7430477 GCA_963576735.1 Bedellia somnulentella
TATCGGGGAGAACGTGTCCAGTATCCAATAGATGTTTCGCAAAGTGAGACCTTTCTGGATGGTCGTTTCTGAATGCTGCCACGTGCTCCCCGATAATCATAATCTGGAGATTTTACATACTTGTAATAAGGGATTAAGATTATGTGTTTTAGAGAAACTTGAAATCTCCAGATATGATAATGATAATTCCGTTGCACTGCTGAATGAACAGCTGGGCTACACCGTTTCCCCACTTTTGACAATTTTTTCCAATAATATAGTCACTCGTCATTGATGTTCTTTGGGTGGGGGAGTGGGGAGCCTGGCCTATAAATATAACCGCAAAATCGTATGACCGGCACTCGGTGGTCAGCTGCCGAACTGTCTACTAACTGCTCGTCAATGACTCGTGTTGAGTCGAAACGCGTCGCATGTTTGTGGTTGCCTGTGGTTTTCGCTTGCGGGTGTGTGTGTGGTGCATTGTCTGCTTTTCGATTTCTTGTAAGTGGAAGGGCGGGCGGTGCACAGTGCATGTTGCATGAAGACTGCAGGTATTATTTAGCGGAATTAAGCGAAGAAATTTATTAATATTAGTATTTATTCGTTCTGTCATACTAGCATAATAAACGGTATGACAGAACGGACTAGACATTCAAGTTGACCGTTTATACATGATTATGTATAACCGGTTCTCTGATCAGAGCATCCCGAACAAGCCAATTTTCGAAAAGGCTTTGGTACTATACACAACTCTCACACAAAACGTCACATTTTACAAAAGAACAAAGAGTATACTCGCTGCCACAATGCACACTCGTGGCCTATAGACAAGCTACGGATGAATTTTCGGAGTTTCCATATTGGCTATATAATCACATGTCTGTATGTGTATAGCGAGGATTGGGACAGGGGGAGGTCATCTCTCAATGTTCATTGCTGCTTTGGATGATATCTTAAAACTTCTGCATTGAAGAGGACTCTGCATCAACATCAAAGGTAAATATTGATTTAGGTAGATGCGTAGCGTTCAGGAAGCTACGCCATATCTTCTCTATCATATCTTCTTAAAACATCAATTATTAAAAGCGCATTAAATTCACTATACTTTAGGATTGTTAAAGAGGAGATCTGTAGAACTATCGGATCATAGTTGTCAGCACAAAGAGTTGTAAAACTTAAGTGGTAATACCCAGGCTACATTGCACGAAGAAAAAGCCTTTTAAAATAAAAAAATATCGGTCACAGATGGTGGTAGGCCTTTCACATGTTAGCTTTGACTGGCTGATGATGGTGTATAGGACGGTAGTCAGCTTATTCCCTATAACGTGGCAATACTATGAATGAATATGGATTATAATTGACTATGATATATAACTAAGTATCACGAGCTATTTGGGAGAGTGGGCACTATTACCACTTCTTACAGACTACAAAGTACTACTATGTATATATATTTTAAATTTAGACTGGTACTACCGTTATCTATTATTGTCACTCCAGTGGTAACGATATGTCAAATGGAACACCGTAAGGAAAATATAGTTAAACGAAAAAACACTACTTAAATATTTATACAATAACTGAAAAATTTCGGTGTCAGAATCAGTTTTCTGACAGAATAAACGTAAAACGGACAAGTGTAAACACCAGCAATGGTTACAACGTTTGCGGCATCAATTACTAAGTCACCACTTCACAATATTAATCGCACTTCATCTACATTATTAAAAGCATGCTCCTAAAAATCAAATAAGCTAATTCAAGTAAATACACTAACATTCTATAAACTTACAAATATCAATAACATTTGTAGTTAACTCTTGTATTTTTTACTAATAAGGCCATATATATTTAGAATCATTAATTGAAATAAGTTTATGCGCTTAAGAAAAGTGACTTTCTTAATTATTTATTTGTATATTAATGTAACAGCCATGTTCCATAATACTAATTAGAATAAACTCAAGTCAATACGATTACATTTCAAGACTGAACAAATAATAGATAATTACAGTTATATTATTTTTGCAATATTTCTTTAGTTGCTATTAACTCACTTAAAACTGCACTCAACTCCGACACATAAAAATACTACAATGCAAGGGACCTATATAAGTGACAGTTAAACTAACACTAATACTTAATTTCGATAAATATACAATATTATATTTACATAAAAATCTAGTATAATTCGATAAAAATATACATAAAATAATATTTTTTAGATATATTTAAAATATTGTGCAGACGTTACATATTCAGCAGACATAATATATTATTTAAATTTTATTTTTTTATATAAATAAAACCAAAGATATTTTGGCTATAAATATATAATATGTATTATTACTAAATAATATACAACTTAATGATATTCTAAGCTTCACACTGCACTTTGTGTAAGAAAAAATAAATGACCATCCTTATTTCATAATATATTTATTTTTTATCAATACTATCACCTTTCAAGCTTTACGTTTACTGCCACTGTTGTTGTAAAGCACAAATAAACTATTGTTATATATTATTCTAAGAACATATGATTTATTATGTAAATCCTATCTTGAATTCTAATAATAAAAGTTGCATGGTGCATAAATAAGTTTCCCTGCCTACTTATTAAATAAGGTATTAGAAACTGGTGGCACAGCCTATGTACTTATTGTATAAAACATGCAAAAAACATACAGAAAAAGCCAAGCCCTAAACCCAAATTCGTTAAATTCTAACCCAACATGTGGATATTTTCGCATTAACATTCTTAAATCATAACACACTGACTTCATAAGATATTACAATTGTACTTTTTAACTAGGTTTAAAAGCGAGAAAAGCATTAATGCGAGAAATGACAGATATGACGTGGTATTTCAATAAAAACATGGATCTCTTTAATAAAATCCTATTCGTGTCTTATTTCAACACTATAATTTATAAAATTTTCGAATGAACAACACAAAATATACTTCTAGGACACAATGATCGTTTTTAAAAGTAAAATAATATAAATTACTAAATCCTGATATACGAAAATTGTTATGGAGTAAAAAACAATGATAAAATAAATGGTATGTAATTGTTTAAAGTGTCATAATCAACTCATAATAATTTTGTGTTATACTTTAAAAACGATGATTATTAAATAAAAGTGCAATCAATTGGTGATTTAAAGAATTCAAAGCGCGATCCTAAGGCCTTTTTGCACTAATTATATTTTAAACAACATTAATTAACATATTTATAATGGTTAATGATGGGAAAATGACATGAATCTCGAGAATGAGGAGAATTATGAATGTAAGGGAAACATGAGAGATTTGTCAAGGTCGTGCAATGAGACGATCGATAGTCTCTGCCTACTCCAATATGAATCATGGGCGTGAGTATAAGTAAGTATGAATCTCGAATGGCCAATCTCGAAAATTGATAGCCATTTACAATTTTACATATTATTATTTTGGATTATAAAATTATATGGTTACAGTATCGCCAAACATATAATGATAAAAAATATATAACGCTCGGATCCGATATCAGCATTATTACAATATAATATTCTTATTCAGAATGGGAATGACACATCAATTCTTAATGTACGCTTAACCTATGCAGCGAATGTTTTGTCTGGCAGCATTGTTATGTTATATGATCGAGTGAGAAGTAGTGAAAGGTGCCGTGTGAAAAATTATATTATAAAAATAAAAAAAGGAATGTTAAGATGGATAGGGAACATTGAGAGGATGGATGAAATTAAATATGTGATAAGAGATATATTTAGATCAAAACAACAAAATAGCATGTTTGAAAAGATTTATGAGTGTCAACGTTCGAAAGGTATACCAGGAACAAGCATAGTGACAATTGATCGTTTCTGTCTAGCCTAATGGGAACCAATGGCGTATAAACGTATGTATAATACTGAATTGTACTTGGAAATGGTGCAAAAAAGGCCTTAGAAATCATCATCATTCATTATTTATATTTACTCTAGTACTTCACAATATTAAGATAGCATATGTTTCAACCTTAGTACTCTTCTATTTATTATACACTTCTAAACGCTTCAGTTGCCTACTCCATATTGTCAATATTCGATGCTAGATTTTCTCTGGCCGTTTGGCAATTACCGTTCTTTAATCGTTGCTGAGATTAAGAAATTTAAAGTACATTTATGCGAACCTTAAATACTATATACATGCAAATATATATCTGTGTATGAATAATAAACTATTGTTATAAATTTATAAATTAGGGTTGTAACGGAATCAGGTAGGCGAAAACAGAGGAAGAATATTTTTTTTCATCTAAAGCGCATAATAATAAGGCGTTCTATATTTTACTTTTACGGCGACGACGTATCTTAATGTAACTTAATTATTTCTCTTAGTCTGTATATTCCATACCTGATAAATAAGATGCCCAAAATACATTATTACGGCTAACTCAGATAAAATACTCATTTCAAATGACTTTCTACTGTGTATTTTAACACATTATTGTCGCTTATCACATATATCAAATGATTTTAAAACTTTAATCTTTTTAGATACCAACACAGTCTTTAACAGTTAATCAAGTCTTACATTTTGTTCAAACTGATTCTTTCAGGTAATATTCATTCTTGACTAGAATCACGTTTACAAAACCTCACCATCAGCATGACAGAAGAATAAGTAAAGTCTTTGCTGCTGTTTTACTTTGATAATGACAAATCACTAAGTTAATTTTCACACATACCAGTGACCGGTTAACCGTGCGGAATGCTAATTTCTTTTAGCCAATACAGCCCTAAACTTCCCTGCCGGTTTAAATAACAAGATACTAATATCACATAAATGGTTTCATCTTAAGTATGGACAAATTTATCTGAAAACTCAAAAGCCAAAACTCATTTCCGTTGCAACCCTAATTAGCTTCATATAATTAACTATCTAGTGCTTCATGTAACTTGTGCACATCATTGACAACTTTGCCTAAACTTACGTAGTAAGGACATTATTATCGACGACATGATAAATTTACAATGAATTATTTGTCTATATATCATGTTTACAAAATTATTCGACTTTAGTTGGAGTGACTGTAGGTAGCTTAAGCGCCTTCACTGCTTTCAGCAACAAGGGTTGGTACACAAACATCCATGGTAGGAAGAGCAGGAACCCGGAGTAATAGAGGCTCCAATAGACGGCGTGCCACTTCGAATAGACCTTATAATCAAACGGGACGAGACTCCAACCCATGAATATGATGGTGTACGCTTTCAGAATAACGTAGAGTATAGCCTTGACGAAAGTATTGGACCACATGGTATGATACAGTTGTGTTTTACCGATGATAGATTCGAGTCCCCTTTCGAATACCATGATGATGAATTCGTTGAAGAAGGTGACGTAGTAGCCGGATCTGATGCCATGCCAGAGTGCGAGGAAGGCTAAAGTGAAGAATTGGCTGAGATTTCTGTTGCCGAGGAACTTGAGCCTCTTGTAGATGTACTCGGCGGCGAAGTGGTTGGTGTTGCAGTTGAAGCTGTCGATGTAGTGCTGGAACTTGGTGGCGGTCTCGAACCGCACCAGCTTGATGTTGCAGCAGCCATCCCACTTGCTCACTTTGCCTTCCGCTGTATCCTCCTCGCCGTTGTATGAGAAACCGAACCGAATACATGACGCTGGAAAATGAAAATAATTCTAAGTTGTTTATTTTTAGATGTGTAGTGTCGGGTTAGAAAAGTAACTAATTTAGTTGCGCGGGTATCGTAAATGCGAGTTTGGGTATTGGGACTGTCCACCTCAATTATAAAAACTATTCTCCATTCACTTCCAACAGTAGCTGAGGATTTTTGAATTCTAAAACGCTGGTTATCCCTCTGTGGGATTGATAGCCGTGGGTATATGTATGCATGTTTTTTAATTTGTTTGCTTTATGATAGTATAAATGATAACATCGAACTCCTTTCTTTTCAAAACTTTCAAAACCTAATAGAGTATTCTCACACTACTATAAACATGTTCTAAGTATAAAATATAATAAAGCTAGGTACATGGTAGGGAAGATAACAAGAAAGGTAATGAAAATTTCTCCCTATTACCCTCAATCAATGCAATAGGAGACCAAACAATAAGAGCCAACAAATAAAATAGTACAGGCAACAATAAAATTTTCGCATGCGCATAATTAACACAAAAATTTTTAGACTAATACATAACGCCGAGCACGAAACCATGAACTGTTAATTGAAATAAAAGATTCAGCGAGGTAATAGATAAATACAACCATGCTTTAATTACTAATATTATAATTACACTTCTTTGACTAAATTATACTGTTTAATTTAAAGTTGATTGTCGTCAGAAATTGTTCTTTTTTAATAATTTATTTATCCAAACACATAAGAAAAAAATAAAAAATAGTTACAAATTTAGTTGTAATATCTGTTAAAAGATACTATACGTAGGTATAAGCAAATAATGCGTGTTGAGTCATAACATAAAGTTCGTATCGTAGGTAATTATTTGCTGAAGGGCGCACATTTCGCTTTGTACGGTTCAGTAGAACCGACATTGTATTGTCAGCAGTTTTATAATTATTGTTTTAAGTAAATTACAGCAACCCGCGCACTCTCAGCTATCATTTATAATTCTAGTATAAGCAGAGCAACTAAATATACATTAACTATCATAACATATCAAGTGTTCCATCATTTCATGACATTTATTGAAGTGTAAAGTTCCACACCCTACACGCTTGATACTCATTTGAAAGTTTCAAAATCAATTTCAAATTCAAATATGAAGATTTGTTATAATGAGCTGTGTAATGTCGGCTTTGAATAACCTATCCTAACTGCCAGTGTCGCAAAAGTCGATTTGGGGTTTGTAAGTGATTGATGGGCGATGTGGCTGGACATCTTCAACCATCCCTAACGTTCCATTTTTTTCCTCAACTAAACTTAAAAAACTAACTGAATAATTTGAAAGCTCTGGCCATTTTTTTGGGATTTATAGCTGTGAGTAAATGGATAAACGCATGTTTGTGTAACCAGTGTAACCAAGCATTCCTTTAACTACAACAAATAATTAACAAATCCTTTTTTTATAAATATTCATTACTAATGCGTCCTAATTATGTATGACGCAACGTTTATATTCATGCATTTGGTGTCGCACAGCAGTGTGTCAATGTATTTAAATACAATGATAATAAACGTACTAAATAGGCGATAACTAACTGTTTATTTAACACGATTCTAGAATACAGTTAAACATCAGTGCTAACAATGCAATTGTATTATTTATTAAAAGACAAATTGCCGTGTAGTGCCGGCTTAGAATGTCATTAACCCTTTCTGCCCACGGTTTTCATAAGAGGCAACTAAGGTTATATAAGTACCTTTTTAAGTAGATTTTTGGCGATACGGTTGGAGACTCATCGCCAACGATACTTTATTTCTACCACCCTGTCCCCTATCAACTTCCAAATGTGACTAAGGATTTAAGGCCGTGAGATATGTATGTATGTATGATTCTAGAAAACAGTTATACATCAGTGCTAACAATGCAATCGCATTATTAATTAAAAGACAAATTAGACTACAGAGCATTCGCTGACATTGAAAACATACTGCAGTATCACAAAGAAACAAACACGCATACTGCAATATCGTAAAACGTAACCAAGTAATTTAATACTGAAATGATTAATTATTAAGCGATACGTTGATTAGCGGAACTTGTACACCTGTATTTTACGATTATAATATGTAAAGTATGTATGACTGTATAGAGCATTGACTTGTTACAGTACTATTTTATTAGTAACTGCTGTCGGCTTAGGATAGTACTAACCCATTTCCCCATGTGGATGTCGCATAAGAGACGATTTAGGATTTTGGGGATTTTTGAGTGATTTTTGGGCAATATGGCTAGAGAAGAAAACTTGGGGTTCCAGGGAATTCAACGTTTTGAAATAATTTAAATATGCTGTGTAGTGTCGGCTTAGAATATCACTACCCCGATTCTACTATTCCAGGAGTTCCTACGGGGCGAGTAAGGGTATTGGATCTTTTTAAGTGATTTTGGGTAATGTGTTTGGATACCCATCACCATCAACCCTTATTTTATTAATTATTTCACACTCGACTTCCAAAAGTGGATAAGGTATTTCTTATTCTGAAGCTCTGGCTACCCTTTCTAGGGATTTAGAACTGTTAGGATGTATGTATGTTTAAATATATCTTACAAACATGCTTTTATCATAAAAACCGCAAAGGCTCTACAGGCATAACATAGATAAAAGAACATTTATATATGTATTTTTGCATCTATTAACAATATATAATTTGGATGTGCAGTTATCATTTAAATATTCTAGTTATTGCGTAAGACTAAAGTAAGCTTTTACTATAAGTACTCTTATTCCGTCTCTTTTTATCTTGGTAAATTTATAGTAAATAGCGTTAACTCTTACGTGAGTGAGAGATAGCTAGCTTAACTCAAAATCTTAATACATAAACCTAATGTAAGATCTTACCTTCCGTTAGTAGCCAACAGGATATGTATTTGTAGAGAACAAAATGGGCCCACATTCCACAGTAGACATGGCGGTACAGGATGGATCTCTCAGAAAACTCTTCAGATAACATGTATTTTGAACTAAAGATGGCCACTGGAAGAATATGATAAATGTACATTAAACACCAATCAATGTTATCGTCTGCTTACTGGTAAAATGTAATAAATGCGTTTTTTACAAAAAAAATAGTTAATAATGCATTTATATGTAATTTTTGACGCTCTTTCTATTGGAAAAACGCAATAAATGATAGGACTGTTAATTACAGGTCATTTCTCAATTACTAAAAAAAAATGCTAAAAACAAATTTTTTTTCCACAATATTTATAAGAAAATGGCCTCTAATATGCTACCGCAAATAAGAACGTTAAATTTCCAATAATTTATTTAATAAATTTCTGCAAAATCTTATTTAGATGTTAGTAAAAAAAATACTTAAACTTTGAAAACCCTATATCTCCGTTTAACAAAATATGTATTTACTACATTTTACCAGTAAGCAGACGTTATGATTGTTTGATTATTTAACTAATATTTATATTTGTATGTGTGAAATATCCATGAAACATCTGATATTATATGTTTTCTTAAGCTTTTACATTACTACTATATTACTATAACAATCAATGTTTTAATACATAATTAAAATAGTAACAGAAGACTGTATTTTGCAATGAAGCTGCATAATAAACAATATTGCAACCATCAAGCAAATCTTTTTTAACTTACCTCCGATCTGATGTGCTATCACATATAAAATGCCTTGTATTTGTCTCTTTAATGCTTGGGATTCATACACTTCAGCGTTTTTATCAAGAGGAAACTCGTCATTTACAAATGATTGATATCTCATCATAGAGAAAATGGGTCCAACAAGGAAACACGATGGGAAGTAAACAAATCCTAACAGCTGCAAAATTGATGGTGGTTCAGTTAATGCTGTCTTCTTAGTATTTGCCGATAGCTCTTCACCATTCTTTAACTTAACTCCATCCCATAAGTCAAAAGATAAAGCTATCATCTTCAAAGTGAGCACACAGTGAGGCATTGTCCATGTTATATCATAATCTTCAGATTCAGTCACTATGTAACCAACCACCAGATATCCGACATTGAAGACAAATGTAACCGTTGAATGAATTTTGCCACCGCCAAGAATCATTGTGCTTAAGTATATCACTATAACAGGAATCATGTTGTGATACAAGGAAAAGCCAAAATTGTACCATGCCATATCTAAGCCCATGATGACGAAATAGAGATCGCGCCATTCTTTGTTCTGTCTGATATACTTGTGGTAAATTATGGCAATTGGATATCCCATCAGCAATGACAGGAATAACTTGAGTGCTGCATCAGTGGTTCCAATAGTAGTAGCCAAGAATGAGATTAGACTAAGTCCAATACTGTCCAGGAGGTAAAGTATGATACCCCACATTTTGCTATCTGAAAACAAAATAAACTGTAAATGGTACATATGGTAACATTTCGAAAATTCGAATATTTCAAATCCGAAATTCACTATTTCGAAAACTGTTCACATAATTTACGTATCACAGATGCTTTATTTTCCACAACTTCATTAGTACATAAATACATTTTCTAGAAGTATCACTTCCCAGAAAAACTAAAACCAGATTATTAAAATGATTTTTTTGCTTTTACCAACTATATCTTTTACTATAATCTCATTATTACATAGGTTTAAAAGACCGAAGTAACTTTTTCTATAGTCTTACATATCGTAAATCTCTTTAACTAGATATTTTTTATGTTAGAAAAAATGTAAAAAATAGAACGCTGATGCATGCCTGTTTGTATGTATACTTGCTTGCTTGTTTGCAAGCTTGGCTGCATGTAGGGGGGTGCAGGGGGGCAGAGCCCCCCTGCTTGGGGGGGTCGGGGGGCGAATGCCCCCTGCAGACAAAGAAAAGATAGGTTACATTCAGTTAGGTTAGGTTAGATTATGTATAAAACGAGCGAGCGTAGCGCAGCGGAGCGAGCACCTAAATACCTGATGCATGATATACTACTAAGCGGGGTATACTACTTACTTAAAATATGCCTGCAAAATTATTTATAGCAGTAGGTATCATTCAATACATCTGTATTTCAAATATATGGAAAATGATTTTTTGGAATTGTGATTATTCGGAAAAGCAATATTGCGGAATTAAGGTATATCTGGTTTTCGATTCTTTGGGAATCCGTTCTAGTGGTTAATTAAAATGATAGTAAACAAAAACAAAAACCAAACGATAATCTGGAATGTAAGAATATGGTATTTGAAATTTCGGTGAAACAATATTATGGCAATTAAAAAAAAGGCGATTAGTTTTCGGTAAAATAATATTCGGGTTTAAAAGTTTCGGATATACAGTATGTAACCGGTACATATTTATTCAGATACATGAACTAGAGTGCATGGTGTTTTTTTATATGAAACTGAGTTTTATGTAATGCCATTTTAATTTTGCTCAGCCACTAATACTAATATAACTAGGCCTGCCATCAATAGGGAAGAATGCAATGTCAAAGCAAAACAATGGCAGCGAGCGAGTGTCATTGAGCTAGTGAGTCCTCTAGTCCTGAGTAGTGTGCGCTCTAATATTACCCCTAGAGGGAGGTGGAGGGAGGGGAGTACCCCTCCTAGTCGATAGACATTATCAAAGCTAGGAGGTACCTATTACCAATTGCCAAATTCAGTGTGAGCAGTGAGGCCAGTGATTGCATGCAGTGATGCATGAGGTAAGCAAGAAATAGAAGTTGCAGGTAGATTGAGAAATGTAGTAGAAGGAAGCCTGTGTCCTTATCTAGGGGTCACCACTGTGGAAATGGCAAAGATATACTGGCCAGTACACCCTGCTATGTACCAACTGTCACAGTCATTAAAAATATGTATTAATTGGTCGGAGGTAGGTAGAGTTTATTGTAAATTAGTCCCAACTTCACATTTTTCTCATTTTATGCATAAAGTGGCAATAGCAAGCAAACCAAATGAACGAGTGGAATAAAATAATCTTATATTGTAATAAGTATATAGGATGTAGGTGTTTTTATATATATATATTAGTTCAAGGCAAATCAGCCACTATAAAACTAAAATTTGTATGTAGATGTAAGGTTAAATTTTAAGACATGTGACACATTGTAAGACACTATCTCATGTTGATGATGTTCTATAGAGTGGAAAGTTTAAATTTAGTTTTTGGTTTGACATTTAATACATATTTAAAAAGAGAATTAGGGTTTAGTTGTTGTTATGGAGATGTTAGGAAAAATTGAGTAGTAAAGAAGAAGTGTTTGTATGAGTTATGTTTTTGATATAAATATACAGTAAATATTTTATAGTTGGGCATTTTAGAAGTATTGTGATGTGAAATTTAATATGCAATATTAAAGTGATAATATATAAATTGAGAAAAGAAGTTTGTAGTTTTGATTGATTACCTACTCCTGGATAGGGATGTGGATATTCCACTAACATCTCATTCTCTAACAATAGTAAATAAACCTGTATTTGAAAATTTGCATGTAGGTATAAGTCGTTGAATAATTATAACGATTTTTTATTTAAATGTTGTTTGATTTTTCTGCTGTCTATACAGAAAATAATTTACTCTTATTCTTATATTCTCTTATTATTCTCATTCAATTCAATAATTAGGACGAATTACCTACATGCAATTTTGTGGGACAAATTAACAACAACCCTTCTACCCTAACTAATATTTTCTGATATGTAGGTATTAGACAAGGATCAAAAATAAGATTCATTAGGTATCTCCTTAAATCTAAAAATAAAGCATAAAAAAAACATATTAAACATATAACATACCTTTTTATGAATCGAAGAATATGCGTTAAAATTGTTTACGTAAAAATATCACTAAAATAAAGAATAGCTATTGTTTTGTCTGCTTTATCAGTAAGCTATAACTACAAATAGGGGCTTAACTTATCCACATAGTTAATCGCACATTTATAAGGATACGTAAGACCTACTTTACACAGATATTTTAGTGTGCAATACAATACAATGTGAAGATGATAAAGTTATAGACTTTTTTGTGCACTGGGTAACAAAATAATTCTATTCTAATCTAAATAATACTTCACTTCTTCACACTCACTCAGACAATAGCTTTTGTTAAATAATTGATTTACGGCCCTGGTTTCTGGACCTTTTGAGCCAAGACCATAGAATCATAACAAAGCATAGTCCATATATAGTTTGTGGATGAATTTGCAAGTTTTGTTTTTGTATTTATTAAATACTTTCATACGATAGCAAACATGAAATTAAAAGACTAATTTAAATATTTTTCATTTAAAAAGACTATTTTTAAAGTTATGTTTCCTTAAAGATTGTTCAACTTTTGTTCTTAATGACGTCATCGATCGACGAAATCACGTAGCGATATGCAAATGAAGCGTAAGGTTTGCTGGTTGCTAAAAATTTCACGAATTTGTAATCTCAATGAGATTATTACGGTATTACACTAAACAAACCTATGATTTTCGATACTTTATTAATAAACTGCAATAACGAAAGTATATGTATATGTATGTCGTCGTTTATTAAATGAGAGTGGGATAGTCCATAAGAGAGTCCGAAAGAGAGCGTTTTTAAAAAAAGGCGGGAGCAATTTCGAACGACCGCCCGCAATCATCGCGCGCTCTCGAAGATTCAGCAACTGAAATTTTTGTAGTGGAATAACAAGCGTCTGCGGCAGTCACTGTGAAGAACTTCTGAATTCAGCAACGACAAAGTGTAATGGAATAAGCTCTTTAGGGCCCATCCATAGTGTAGAGTATCCTTGGGCCTCAGGCCAACTACCTATAGACAGATAAGATAACGCGCGTGGCGTATGCCTCTCCTTCGCACAATCGGTGTTGACACAAAAACAATTTTGCCTCGCTTGTGGTAATTTGGTAAGGCTTTTCTCATGCTTTCAATAACGACAAACATATAATGTTACCGAATATATTTGCTTTTGTTGTAAATTTTAGCTATAAAATGTGTTCAATCTTTGAACATGCAACGCAGTGCAGCGAACTAGTTAGCGTGACCCTCTAAATCTGCAAGATTCAGCTGCGTTGACAAGTTACACGCATGAGATACATAGATTTTATTTGAATGTGTGTACTGATTGTAAATAGTATATAAACCGGAGTTTCTTGTAAATAAAGCAGACGACATTACCAACTTTGACTGAGTGTTTCATTGACTGACGAATCTCTTCCTCTCACTGCGGCCAAGACACCTTAAGCCGTCATTATTGATCACTCTTCTGAGCCTGGTTGAGTGGCAGTGAGAAAATCCTTTCCTGTGCACATTGCACGTCGTGCACACCCCCGATTTCCTTCCCCCTATCCGTCTGTTACCTTAGGTCTCATGGTAACAGGCTTCCCGTACTTATATATCTATATATATATATTCACGCCATTAGGTCCCATTGGGGTAGGCAGAGATTATAGATCGTCACTTAGTACGATTCACGACTTTCTACTTATTTATCTATTTAATCACCTTTTACTTATTTTATTATACATAGTTATCTATATATTTATTTTGTTTGTATGGTTAGGGTTAGGAACTTAGGGATTTAGGGTCTATAGGGACATAGGCTTTGTAGGTTCCATACCCCATCATACGAACAACTTAATGTTACAGTCAACTAGCTATATTTGTGACTACACAGACTACATTTATATAGTTCCACTGCTGACCTCTATACAGAATATACAAATATAGTTGGGTGATTGTACAAAATGTATAAGGCATTTTGGAGAAATAAAATATATTATTAAAATGTTATATATGGCAAATATCCTCAAATAATATTTTTACAAATAGATAAATTATGAGCAAATAATAAACTAAAATGCAACACATACCTACTAACTTTGACTATAGACACTATAGACAAAGCGATGTTACGTCATCCATTTTAAAAAGAGAAGCCCTTATAGATACTTTACTGGCCTGCGACTAGAACGTGCCATTTTAGCTCTCGTTAACTATTGAGATTAATATTTTATATTTTACTTTTTTAAATGTCTGCATCACCTAAATACTAATCGCATAGACTATTGTAGTGTTAATATGTTGTATTAGTGTATTTAACTAAGAGATTATTATGGAGGGAAGTCCATTTAATCGGAGCGGACTGACTCGTCGCAGTCCTCCTCCGCAGTGCACTGAAGACAATATGGACCAAGCACCATCGGCTTCTTCAAAACATTAGGACTCCAGCGTTGTATCAACAACTGATATACATTATTGGATGGACACCATTGAGGCCTGCTTACAAAAAATCTGCCAAGTATCGACCGAAGGTAAGCTAAACTCAGACCAAAAGCTCTGTATTAGTAACCTATGTAGGAAAATCGGGAATGGTACTGGTCAAATGGCAGTTCATTACCAATCGGCTAAACAACATCTTCTTCTCGCCCAATCTAAAATTCAGAACTTATATCAGAAAATTGATGTCTTAGAACAAAAACAAGGTGACCTTGAAACAATCCAAGACCTCAAACAATCTATACGCAATTCTTTGGAGTCCCAAACAAAGACTAACACTTCTTTTGCCGATATGGTTAAAAAGGGACCGAACGATTTTGTAAGACCCCAAAATCTAGCCTCCATAACAATATTTCCGAAAGATAAACAAAAATCTAGTGATGAGACCAAGTCCCTAGTACAAAAAATTATCTGCCCTGAGGAGATGAAATTGCAAGTACGAGGACTCAGAAAAACTAAAAATGGAGGAGTAATCATCAGCACCGAGTCCCAACAGGATATTGAAAAGATAAAATCGTCTAATAAACTCTGCTCAAACGATCTTACTTTAGAAGAAAGTAACCAGCGCCGCCCTAGAATAGTTGTAATTGGAGTGCCAACAAATTTATCGGAGAAAGAAGTGTTTCAGTGCTTATATGAACAAAACTTGGCCGATAAGTATCCAGACTCAACATTCGACAAATTCCTTAGCTCCATAAAACTTAGCCATAAAGGGGGTAAAAAACAGGGTAAATATTGCCACTACATAATTGAGGTCCCCGCAGGAATTCGCAAATGTCTCATGAACCAGGCGCGAATTTTCATTAACTGGACATCCTGTAAAATAAGAGACTTCACCCTTGTGACCCGTTGTTTTAAATGTCAGCAATATGGACACTCAGCTAAGTTTTGTCGTGAGGCTATTGCATGCTAGCTTATACTTCAACCCTGATACACTAAACAGGAGGCAAAAGGATATAGTATGTTTGAATACCTATAGTGCAAAATTTTCCATTACAAATAGATTCTTTATATTTTTAGGACCATACTTATATAATAAAATTAATAGATTACTAGAATTATATAACTCAAACAACTTTGAATGCAAGAAAAAACTTCAATCGTGGCTATTAAATCTTACATACACGGAATTAGAGGAATTGCTTAATATAATAAGTTAATATAAGATGTTTTTATTTGTTTTTTTTTTTTATCATAATAATACAATTAGTTAGATACAATCGATTTCTGATAATAATTTATACACTACTTACCAATACCATTATATGAAAACTGATAGTTTAAGCCTTTTTTGTTTATTGTTGCCTGAAATACAGGTAAATTACCTAGCTCAGGAACAGGAAAATGTTATATTTTGTACTTTAAATAATTAACTAGGTTAAGACGAATATTATGTACTTTTGAAAACTGAATAAAAATTTTATTATTTTTTTATTATTATTATTATTTAAGTTCTTATATGTTAAAAAGAGACACAAATCTTTATTGTCATCTCTATCGCGTAACCCGTTTTGTTGATGTCACACTTTTAAATTGTGACAAACAAAGCGTCGACTTGTGAGCGATTTTGGTTTTCTTTTGATTTTGAGAAAGATTTTATTCATTTGTATATTGTTATTGTGATAAAAGAGACTCCATTAGTTAAACTTATTATTTAGTGATGTATCGTTGGGTGTAGCGTGCTTGGCTGCGGAAGCCGCAGCAAAAAACACATCGAAGGATTGACTTTCCACAAGTGAGTGAGTTTTTTAATGTTCTACAGATAAATACATAATAAATACATTGCGCGATCAGAAAATAAGTGATTCAAATGTTAATTACGTTGAACTAGATTACTAGCATATTCTTTAGTTATTTTGAGCAATTTTTTAATAGTATAACCTAAAAATATGCAGTATCTCCGTGTTGCCATAATTCACGTTTTTATCCTACCCTGTCGTTAGGGTAAAATTTTCAAATGAGTAAACTGATGTTAATGAGTGAGTATAATATTATGAATTTCGTCGCGCTATAGCGACCCTGAATGATTTCCAATTGTTATCTACGGAATTAGTAAGTAATAAATTTGTTATATTTATTTAATTTCTTCGTATTCATTACAGTTTTCCTAAAGACCCGAATCTACGAGAAAAATGGATTGCGGCCACTGGAAGATGCAATTGGAAATCAACCAAAGTTTTGAGGCATACTATAAAATTGAAAGGCACCTCGTTTTTGTCCAAAGACTAAGCTTTGGCTCAAATGGTCGCGGTTGTTTTGAAAATGAATTTAGGTAAAAGAATATTTCCCACATTAAACGACCACATCAGAGAGCAAAATCCGTTCGAAATCCACCTTGTGCTGTTAATAAAGGCTATAGATTTAAAATACTTAGATGTACGAATACATCATCTTTTGAAAAATGTGACTGAAATAGACGAATGAATTCGAAATTTTCACACAAAACTGATTTTGTTTAAAGGTCAATAGTAAATAATGCAATAAAACTCATGTACAAAATAGTGCTGTCTTTTATTTTTCAAAATACAAACATAGACCCCACTATACCCATGATGACCCGTATGATATTTACATAACTTGCACTTATGGAACAGCTGTTTTTTTTTGTCCAGTAACAAAGTTAGTCCCGTACAAAAATTTATTCGTAATCATGGGAAGATTCATCCCTGATAGTTAGTACAATGCTTTAGATTTCACGGTGTATTAAACATCAGTATAAATGGTAAAATTAAACAAAAAAGATTGTATAATACTAGGAGCAAGTATGTATAATTATATGATTGCAGGAAATAATATAGTAAACAGTAAACCTTTAATTAAACAAAAAATTTACGTAATCAATTTTAAATTAAAAAGTAGCTTTTAGAATGGTGATTATAGTATTTTGGGGTAATTGTTTTCTAGTGATCGCAACATTACAGGGCAAAATATTGCTATCTAAAAGAGGTACGCTCCCGTTGTATTATGACTCTGTCTATAGTGTTCATAGTCAAAGCCTACTAACAATGACTAATCAATAAATAGACAACAATCACCAGATTTTTGTGTTTTCTTCCCAACAAGTAGGTACCACCAAAATCTGTACCATGGCTACGCGGTGGGAATAAAAACGTAGTTTAATAATAATTACATACATACATATACTCACGGCTTTAAATCCCTAGAAGGGGTAGCCAGAGCTAAGGAATTAGAAATACGTCAGCCACTTTTGGAAAATTGAGTGGGGAAAAGATGGTAAAGTAAAGGTTGTTGGTGATGAGTCTCCAACCACATCGCCCAAAAATCCCTTGAAAGCCCCTATACCGTTAGTCGCCTCTTACGTACACCCATCGGTAGAAACGGGGTAGTGCTATTCTAAGCCGACACTACACGGCGAAATATAATGTAATGTATAATGTGATAATAATTCTAATAGGGTAAAAGAACAATAATATATTTTTTTAAAAAAACAACCCTTTAGATCAAATATTCATTATAATTTTAATACACGTTACCGTAGTCAAATTCAACATAGTTTAAATCAACAATCAAAGTTACTGTCATTTAAACAATATTTTTTTTAATTAGTTCCGAATACTTTCCTTGTTTATAGTAATTATCTTATTCACATGATGCATTCTCACTTCTAAAGGATTATGGAGATTTTGAAGTGGGCCACACCGTTGTTTTTTGTTGTTGTAGGTTATGTCTAGAATTAAATCAAAAACACAGGTAAAACGTATAAATAACAGCATATCTTCTATTGTGAATCTAATAAGGTTCATAAACTGTAAATATATTCCGAGCAGTGTTGGGCAAAAAGTAATTGAATTACAAATTACTAATTACAATTACAAAACAAAATTTTAATTACAAATTACAATTACAAAGTAAAGTAATTGTAAAATTAAATTAACAATTACAATTATAAAATGAATTTAGTAATTAAAATAATAATTATAGAAATTGATAATTAATTACTTTTTCGAATTATCAATTAATTTTATTTGATAAGAAAAACATTTTCATTATTCAAATTATCTTTATTTCCGAAATCAGTATAGGTACGTAGTTATTTTAAATTGGATTTTAATACAACTCTCATCTTGAACATTTCGTCGGATAATTTGTGTGACTTTGGTAAATTAATCATAGTTGCATCGTACACACGGAAATGAAATCAAATATGCAGTGCGTTTTATCTGCTCTAAAATAATATGATATTGATAACATAATAGTAATTGAGTAATTGAAATTACTAATTAATATGTAATTTCAATTAACAATTACTGTTTAATTGGAATTACATGTAATTGCAATTACTTGTATTTAATTACAATTGTAATTGAATTAATATTATTTAATTATTAATTAAATTGCAAAAGTAATTAATTACGCCCAACTCTGATTCCGAGTTTTCTTTGATACGCCACTGCGAAGTGATTCATCTGAGGCTTTTTACACGCTTCGATAACTGCAGCCCAAAACTTTTTATTGACCTATTTTTAAAGCACGATCACATAAACAAGGTCTCTGTCCTAAACAAAATTACAACCTACGAGTCCAAAATATGATTTGTTGCACGTATTTGAACAAAATAATCTTAAATTATCAAAGGTAAACAAAGAGCTTATTATTCTGACCCTGAATTTTCTACAAACTGTCAAGATTGACAATTTGTTCCAACAAAAAACAGGTTACACCGTAAGGGACAAAAAATCACAATACTAACTCTTTCTATCTTTAAGAGTTTTATAAATGGCTATCCTTTTCTTGCTCGTCGTGACGTATTCTTTATCTCTCTAGTTGTGTATGATCTAAGCATAGATGAACTAATAAAAAACCGTAGTCATGGGCGCTCATAAGTGGCACTTAAAAAACAGGCTAAATGGCTCATTTGACTCCAGTCGCGCACTAGCTGCCGTCGCAATCGTTCACCTGTTTTGGCATGTTTGTTTATCAAAATAATCGAGAATGCCGTCGTGTGTGATGAGATTTTGCACAAACTATAGTAGAAAAACTACTAAAATGATGAGATTACTTATCATTCGTAAGTATTATAAATTTACAACGTTTTAATTATAATTTATAATAAATCGTGTGTATAGGTCTTAATTATTCTTTGTCAAACGGTCGTCTTAGTGTCATATATCACGACACGGTACAGAGCAAATATGTTTATCTCTTTTTAGCGCTTGCTTTAAAATGTGCTATCTCGCCTACATTTCAAATGTATTTCTTGGTGTGTTGTTTGGATATATTTCTAGTGGTGTGCGTTCATCTGCCGCAATCGGTGCCACTCGTAAGCGCCGGTTTCCTCGTAAATGACCAATCTAACGTTTTTTAATCTATGGCTCTATCTAAGCCATGAAGCTACTAACTAAACAGGAGAGCGTTCTCACAAAAATATGGTAAACAAAAATGCAATTTATTACCATGCAATAAAGTTAATTATCTTTTAAAGACTGTCAAGCAGAGAAACGTCCTAGAACGAGAGCCGTGTGAGAGAGAAGTGTGTCCCGCTCGCGCGGTTGCCAGTCGAGATTAAGTTCAAAGAAAAACAAATTCAAACTTATTTATAGGGAATATTTTATAAAAAGCAGGTTATTAACTGTTCCTTTTTTGTATTTTATTTAAATTATTATTGTCGCCTATCGATTTGGAGATAAATAATTGGTTAAGTTTGGCAAAAGGGATATTAATATTTGTAACGGGTATCCCCATCGAAACAAGATAAATGTGGTGTCCACAATTTATCATCTGTTTGGGTGTTTTGGAGCTTTTATCATTTAATTAAGAAAATATAGTGATAAATATGGGTTCATGTTATGGAACAATAAATAAAATAACCTGTATCATCTCGAACTTTACCACATGAATGCATTAAACGATTTGAATTTGAATATAGCTGTGTGGTGTCTTAGTATAGCACTACCCCATTTCTTCCGGTGGGTGTACGTAAGAGGCGACTAACGGTATTGGGGCTTTTAAGGGATTTTTGGGCAATGCGGTTGAGACCCAAACACAACAACCTTTATTTCACCATCTTTTCCCCACGCAACTTCCAAAAGTGGCTGAGGAATTTCTAATTCATTAGCTCTGCCTATCCCTTCTAGGGATTTATAGCCGTGAGAATATGTATGTATGTTGTTAAAAATAAATTTCGTTTATTAAAAGCAAGACCAATTGAGCTACCGTGTCAAAGGCTGTGAGTGCATCAGGTCCCCACATGAGGATTTCATGAACAAACCATTCAAAATATGTAAATATAAGTGTTTTTGTATCCTTTAGAGGAACTCTTATTAAAACACCAACAGATGGTCACCCTACTTAAAACGAGACACAGTTAGCTAGATAGCTAGTTAGCCATCCTTTTTCAGGACACTTTAGGTCGCCAGCGCGCGTTCCTGTTTAAATAATACTTCCTTGATCTAAGCCTTGGGCCATCGACACTTTGACACCATGAATGAATGAATGAATGAATTGAATTGATAAGTTAAACCCAAAGAGTATTGTAATGTTAACATATATTGTAATCTGTGATGTTAAACCAAAGTTAAACACGTAAAGTATTTAGTTTGAGGTTGTTTTTACTTTTCATTTAATTATATTATTTATATCATTAGATTAGCTTCTTCCGTAATACATTAACCATATCTTTGGTGTAGATACATGTATGTCCCCTTATCAAGAGATCACAAATACCCAAAACACTGTCAAGTTTATCACCGGTCATCGTACCGCTTTACCAAAGAGGTAAACAAAGAATTTAGAAAAAGTAAGAATTAATTTCAGAATACCCTTTGACGGCAGTCAAGTTGGTTGACTTTTCAGTTTCGTTTCAATTTTGATTCATTTTGTTTTGTGCTTTAGAATTTAACGACAGATTTTGTGATTTGTTACCTTATAATTAACTTTTTTGCCATCTCCCTACTTCACTATGTTGCTGCTTGGAGATGAATTTCCAAATTTTACTGTAAATACTACGGTTGGAGAAATAGATTTCCATAACTGGCTCGGAAACTCGTAAGTATCATTTCTTACCTTTTACTATTATAAAATCTTTCAAATGTAGCTGAGGAGTTTCTACCTCCGAAGCTCTGTATACCCCTTTTTGGGATTTATGGCCTTGATTATATGTATGTATGTTCAAATATTAGTATTTCTGATTTCAATGTGCATATATACAATCTTTGTATCTAGTAACATTAAATAAACTGTATTGAAGCAAAGATGCTTCATTAGGCATAAGGCACCTGACTAAGCTAAACAACATGCATGGGGCCCTAAATGTTGATCTATATACAACTTAAAATAAAAATATTTTACTAGACATTTCAATTATCTGAAAATAAGTAAAATATTTAATATTTTTTGATATTAACAGGTAACTTTGAAGGTGTATATTTAGTTTTTTCCATCCCTGAATGGTTTCATTTGGTAGTTACTGTTGTAAGTTTATTAGATGTATCCACAAATTTACTTGATCTTCTTGAGTATTTTGATATGCGATATGCGTCCTCAAAACAAAGTGCCACTGCCAATAGGTAATTGTAGATACAATACATAGCATTAAAAACTTTATGGTGCAAGTGTTTAATCCTTATATATTAAACGAGAGAGGGTGGATTTTGAGCCTGTGTTGCGATGTGAAGCTAGAAAATTGGTTCAGGTATCAAATTACAGGTCTCCATCTGAAGTTTTACCGAAAACATACATTTTCCATAACTGGATTAGTTAAATTTGTATTAATAATAAGCTTACCTCCAATATTACTGAGTCCACATACTCTGTTGTCTCGCACCCATGGTTCTTGTATCTATTACAATGTCCGCGGGAATATAAATAAAAAAAAAACAGAAGTTAAGATAGTGTTTTGGTATTTTGGATGTAAACCGGATGCAAAAAATGTAGTTTCCACATTTTGTCTGCACTGTGAACACAGAAGCTTATTTCTTCCTTTAGTTTAAAACATTGTTACTGTGTTCAAAGGCAAAGAAATCTAGACTGTCAGCACTGTACACTGATTATTATGCATATAGTAAGTATGCTTTTCTTAGAAGTGCGGGTTGAAGTTGGGCTATTTTTGTAGGGATGACTACAAAGTCAAATGGTTAGGTAAATTTATAATTTTGTTTTTCCAGTTGGGGTGTACTATTTTCCCATCCTTCTGATTTTACTCCTGTTTGTACTACTGAACTTGCAAGAGTAATAACATTGATGCCAGAATTTGAGAAGCGTAATGTAAAAGTAATTGGGCTGTCATGTGATTCTATTGAATCACACAAGGAATGGTGTGAAGATATCAAGCACTTTGCAGGTAATTGTTATGGTAATACTACTAATTACAATATGAAAAATATATGATGAATTATGTGTAATTTTACAACTGGAAAAGTTACTCATACAGACATAATATAACATAAACATTCACGCCGAATATCCCTGAACGGGTTGGCAGAGGTACTAATATGCTCTGATCATCATGTGACTTTGTCACCTGGTGTTCAGAGTACCCACGTTTTGCATGGATAGTGTAGTCACGTGATAGGGGGCAGGCCTATGCCGTTATTATTATATTATTATTAGATGGGCGGTAAACGCCACGGGTTTCCGCACTGAGCCCGGCATGGCAGGCCATTGTGCGTGGACCAAATGGTCATTTAATTCTCCCAACCTAATTCCGTCCAGAAGGCGAGTAGCTTATCCAGGTCAGCTACCGCCTCTGGGAGCGACTTTATGGTTCCTATTGTGTTATAGCGGATATCGGCTACCCCAGTGCATTCCTGGAGCACGTGAGCAACCGTTTCGTCAGCTTCCATGCACGCTCGGCACATGGGGCTGTCGGTAATGCCTATAGTGTATAAGTGTTTATTTAGTGTGGTATGTCCTGTAAGTACTCCAGTCACTGTCCGCAGATCTTTCCTGCTTAGTCGCAGGGCGCGCCCGGTCAGCTTCCTGTCAAGGGATGGCATGATTTCCTTCGACTGTCTGCAACCGGGCTCTTCCTGCCAGTTGCAGACGGCCTATGCCGTTTTGTACTAATACACCGTCACAAGACTAAGTAAAGTACAACTCAGCCATGTGGGTTTCCTCATGATGTTTTCACTCACCGTTAACAACCATGATAATTTAACCACACATATGTCTTTAAAAAAGACAAATTGGTGTAAGCCCGATCCGGGATTTGATTACTATTTGTTTGCACGATAACCAGTATTCTACCCATTGAGCTATCACGTCGTCAGACATACATACAACATTAGTGCCCATTGGAGTTAACAGATACTATTGATTGCCACTTTGTATGGTGGTAAGCCTTTGGAGCTTTGAGCACATTTATCAATCTTATACATGCCCCTTTATTTTTCACATGTCTGCTTGCTCACAGGCTTGCTTTTTTAAACTCATTTTCTATTTGATCGGGCTTCTGTGCACCAACTTATTAATATTTATTCTGTATGTGTTTATTGTGGCGTGATTGATTTAGTTTTGGTTATGATGATTTGTCAAACATTATTTTACATTTACATAAACATAAACGTTCACGCCGTTTTTTATCCCCGAAGGGGTTGGCAGAGGTACCAATACTCCTGAACTCACATGGCAAGCGCCATCTAGTTTCCAGAGAAGGTACCCACGTTTTGCTTAGACAGTGTACTCACGTGATAGGGGGCAGGCCTATCGCCGTTTTGTACGAATACACTGTCACATGACTAAGTACAACTCAGCCATGTGGGTTTCCTCACGATGTTTTCCCTCACCGTTAGCAACCATGATAAATTAACCACACATATGACTTTAGAAAAGACAAATTGGTGTAGGCCCGTCCCAGGATTGGAACTCACGCCCTTCTGTTTTTCGGGCGGGTGTTCTTACCCACTGGACTATCATGTCGCTACATTACATTTGTTACATTTACTACTAGGATAATTAAAGATTTAAAAAAATGATCCAAAAAATGATACTGTAAAATATTTATTTATTTATTTATTCATTCATAAACATAACCATTACAGATTTAAATCCAATTCGGCTAAATTTTACTTTACAACATACAATTATAGACAATACATTTATAGCTGGTTTATAACCCACATATTTTACTTTATGACAATACAACTAATTTATATATGTGCAAAAAAAAGTTAAAAACATAACCCACACAAATTAATCTTACATCCCATAACACAAAAAATATAAAGCTACGCTTGTGAAGTAATATAGAATCAATGGTTGCCAAAATGCAATACATACATTTATTTACGTCATTATTTTGCAATGGGGTAGGCGGGGACTAGCAATCACCACTCTGTACAATCCTGGGAAACCTCTCTAGCTTTGTTTATATTCGTCAATCTTTTGATACATGCCCATTTATTCTTCAAACTTCGGACATCTCACTTTCTGGGTACATTCCCTATGATATATAAAGTGTCATCTATGGTCGTCCTCTACTGACATTACGAGATGGTTCTGGGAGATATCTTTCACTACAACTCTGTTTCTAATAACACAACACGACTATTTCTTTATTATTTGATTATTGATGTCGTTATATTAGACAAATGGTATTTTATACATAAAATATTAAATTATGTCTACCACTCTGAAAGTCACTGAGCAATTTAAAGGCGCTCCCTCACCGGGAGCATGTAATGTAACGTTACAGATTTGAGCATTACATCAGTGAAGGAAGAGAACCGAACAACAAGCACCTTGTAATGCTTATATGAATGATTGTATGAATTACATGCGAATGCTCGTCAGTCAGGGAGGTATCGTTCTAATGTAATGCTTAAAAACGAATCAATGCTACAGTATACGTGAATGCTCCCGGTGAGAGAGCACCTAAAACCAAAGTGCTTTCTAAAGTGTATGGCCAAATGTCCCTGTACTCTTGGGAAGGTAGACTAAAGCTAGGATCTAACTAATAAGATCTTCCTAATTAATTAATGCAATAATTTGATAATCCTTTGCAATACAAATATTCACCGACAAGTAGCGAACATTTTGCGCTATAATGGCCATTAATAACTGTTTGATGATTGTCAGAGTTCCGGCGTCAATAACGAAGCCCATTGTTGTTACCCATTTCAGTACATTCATACAATACCACCAGAAATGATAACACTATTCAACTGAAGGTTACTGTTTCTTTCGATAATACTTTTGTGTCATGAATGAATGGCTTTCCATTAAAGTGGAAATGGAAGCAATAAACATTTTACATTTGAGTCTATTTCCCATTACAAAGCAAAGCAGATACAAACAATCGCCACCTTGCACGATCTTGACAAATCATTGCCTCACTCACATTCATCAATCTTTTCACAAACAATCGCCACTTCGCGCGATCCTGTCAAATCATTGCCTCCCTTACATTCATCAATCTTTTCATAAATACCCTTTTTAGGGTTCCGTAGCCAAATGGCAAAAACGGGACCCTTATAGATTCGTCATGTCTGTCTGTCCGTCCGTCCGTCCGTATGTCACAGCCAGTTTATTCCGAAACTATAAGAACTACATTATTGGAAATTGGTGCGTAGATGTATTCTGTAAACCGCATTAAGATTTTAAAATAAAATCTGAAAAAAAAACCAAAATTTTTAGGGTTCCCCATACATAGAACTGAAACTCAAATATTTTTTTTTCATCAAACCTATACGTGTGGGGTATCTATCAAAAGGTATTTGAAAATGATGTTGAGGTTTCTTATATCATTTTTTTCAAAACTGAATAGTTTGCGCGAGAGACTTTTTCAAAGTGCTAAAAAGTGTGTCCCCCCCCCCGTAACTTCTAAAATATGGGCATGATAATACTGAAAAAAATATATGATGTGTATTACTATACAAACTACTAACGAAAATTGGTTTGAATGAGATCTAGCCCGTAGTTCTATTTTTAAACGTCATAAATCAAATTACTTACCTAATTTGGCTCCTATGATTTTCACACAAACGGGATTTTCTATATATATGATAGTACGGAACCCTTAGTGCGCGATCCGACTCGCACTTGGCCGGTTTTATTTTTCTCACTTCGCCCGCACGCTATATTTATGCACATTCTCTATTTGATCTGGATGTGTCCTTCGTGGTCGTCCTCTACTACTCTACTAACAAGACCATTCACACTGGCTCTATAGATCTCTATCACGAATTCACTTTCACACTTTCATCCATACATCACAATTCTTCTCACTCTGTCGCACAACTAATGGATATCTCATACTTCTCACCCGCATTCACTACCATACATCAGTGACCAGAACAGTATTGAGCACTGCCATTCGATCCTTTTCTAACAACGATTGGCTCGAGATCAGACTGATTATGTCTCCATTCACCGCATTTCACTTTTTAAGTAACCACCACTTACTACAAATTAATTATTTATTGCTTTTCAGAAATTGTGGTAGTTCTTATAAGTATAGTAGAAATGCGCCTTGAATAACGATTGTGATACCCCTTAATGGGCTGAATACTTATCTCTATAATTATTCATTTAATCAATTATTAAATTACTTAATATTTCAATCGTTGTATATATTCAAATTCAGTCTAAGTATATTACTGGGTGGTATGTAGCTATATATTATTATTATCAAAATCTTTAAAGTTATATATACATTTATTTAGGAAGTATTTTTTCAGTTTTTTATAGAATATGTTTACATTTTGTTATTTTTTTAATTCTTTCGGTAGGTTATTGTAAATTTTATAATCATTGGAAGTGGACCACAACTGTGTAATTTTATAACTATGACAATCTCACATTTGTCATAGCTTCTTTTTTCTCAAACTATTTTCTTGGTTTTGTCCACATTAACCCTCATTTCATTTCTTTCAAATTGCGTACATGCATTATTCTCTATATCTTACAACTCCTTCACCATGGATGCAAGTAACGCTTGATCGTCAGTCTATCCTTGTAACGCCCGTTGTATCACTAGAGGAACAAAACTCCTGTGACTAATAGTAACTATTAAAAAAAATAAAGCCATAGGAATAGTTCTTGTTAAAGATATCATTAATTTTAATAATGGGCAGTCAGCACATATTTTTTTTATTCCATTAGAGATACATTGGATAGAACTTACAAGTCATAACAATTTCTATACGGGCGTTACGAGGTTACAAGAGGCATTTAATGATGAACCCTATCTGGGAATACCGATATAGCGCGAATAGCGCGTGCGCTGATAGAATACTACGGCGGACTCACTGGTACACATCTCTCTCATCATTGCGGTGTCTAAATGTTTATCTAGCTAAGTATGAATACAAATTATAACTTGGTACATAACAGAGTGTACTGGCCAGTATATCTTCGCTGTATACCAATTTCTCTCCATCATTTTCAGTCCATAATCTCTTTTGACCAGTTCTTTCAAACAGTTATCCATGAACTAATTGAAGAGCAGCGGAAAATTAACACAACACTTACGAACTCCCATCCCAGGTATCTCCTATAGATCCTAGGGTGGTATGTTAACACATAGAATTTGTTGTTCATACACACTCACGGCTATAAATACCAAAAAAGGGTTACCGAGATATTAAGAACTAGAAATTCCTCAGGCGCTTTCGGACGTTAATTGAGGAGAAGATGGTTGATGATGACCACTCCAGCCACAACTCCTAACGATTGCTGAAGATGACCAATATTTATTTATTAACGTAACACAACCATTACAGGCATAGCCCAATGCGATATACTACACATACCCTGACTTAAAGCCGTTGCTTATTTGTGTTAGAAGGTCGATACCTGGCAGAATTATTGCAGACTCTATAACTTCGATTTCCCATTTTAACAGTTTTCCCATTTGAGTTACGAAGCTGAATAGTAAAAATCCCTATGTCGAAGGTATAAGTCGCCCCTTGCAACACCCAACCACGGGAAGAAATGTGGTAGCCTTATTCTAACCTCACATAATGTTGCTACTTATATATGTCGCAGGAAAATCGTCAAACTCGGTAACTTATAAGTTTCCTGGGAAACTTGTAAGTTGACGGAAATTCGTCAAACAGCATGCGAATTTACATCTTACCTGATAGTTTTAAGGAAACTTGTAAAATAACCGACTCAACTCAGGAAACTTGTAAGTGGGGATCATTTTTGACAAGTTTCCGAGTTTAAAATTCTGTATTTTAGGAACCTTACAAGTTTCCTGAATCCCGCTATGAAAGTTGTCAATGCAGCGCTGACGGCGCGAAGAGAGGGTTGTTAGTCATTGCGGATCGGCTGGCGGCGGTCACGTGACGAGACGCATTCGCGCGTCCTATCAACACTAGTATTTTGATTGCTTTACTAAAGTGAATCTATGTATTTGCAATTATTTGCTGTCGCTGACATAAAATCAAAACGTTTTTAAAGTATTTATTAAAATATAATTTGTTTGAGTATACATATATCCTGATACTTTATAGTTATATAGTATGCATACCACCTAGATAATTTTTAATAACGTTTTAATTTAAAGAACGTTTTAATACCGATACATACATACCTATACCCACGGCAATAAATTTCTAGAAAGAGTAGCCTAAGCTACCTACTTACTTACTTATACTCACACGCCCATTATTCCCATCGGGGTAGGCAGAGACTATCGATCGCCACTTAGTACGATCTTGACAATCCTCTCTTGCTTTCCTCATATTCATGATTCTACTCATACATGCTCTTTTATTCTTCTCACTTGATGCCTTTATGAGAACGTTTTCTATCTGGTCTAGAAACATTTTACGAGACCGTCCTCTACTAACAATCCCATCCACATTGGATCTATATATCTCTTAGCTACTATTGGAAGTTAAATGGGAAAAGATTGTAATATAAAGATAATAATAAGATAATTGATTCTTGGTGATTGTTCTCCAACCGCATCGCCAAAACAACACTAAAAAGCCCCAAAACCCCAGTCACCTCCAATGACATCCGTTCGTACAGGCTACCGCCAGAAATATGTTAGTTCTATTCTTAACCGATACTTGTAAGATGTTAAGCGTTTTCATTACTCAACTCACTTCTTAACCAATCAGCATAAGTAACTGGTT
This sequence comes from Bedellia somnulentella, assembly GCA_963576735.1. Taxonomy (NCBI): domain Eukaryota; kingdom Metazoa; phylum Arthropoda; class Insecta; order Lepidoptera; family Bedelliidae; genus Bedellia; species Bedellia somnulentella. Next base: position 7,418,223 of record OY755170.1, read on the forward strand.
CTATTTACAATTTCACAAGCAGCCATTAGGAAGCTTTCAAATTTCCTAAATTATGAATTCGAAACTCGGAAACTTGTCAAAAATGATCCCCACTTACAAGTTTCCTGAGGTGAGTCGGTAATTTTACAAGTTTCCTAAAATCTATCAGGTAAGATGTAAATTCGCTGATGCTGATGAAAAATGCTGTTTGACGGATTTCCGTCAACTTACTGGTTTCCTAGGAAACTTATAAGTTAACGAGTTTGATGATTTTCCTCCGACATATGTAAGGTTCAGGGTTAATAGTTATACTATACATCTTTTTTTACAGGTTATGCAAAAGATGAATTCCCATACCCCATTATCGAGGATAAAGGTCGTCAGGTAGCCAAGAAGTTGGGTATGGTTGACAAGGATGAACTGGATACGGCAGGCATGCCATTGACGGCTCGCTGTGTCTTTGTTATTGGGCCGCAAAAGAAGTTTAGGCTCTCTATCTACTATCCAGCAACTACGGGAAGAAATTTCGAGTAAGCTATTTTAAATACAATTATATTTACAATTTATTATATTGTATTAACCTGTATACGAGGGGCATGCCAAAAGAAGTTAGATACTCTTTTCTCATTTAATTGGCACTGGCAAACAACACCACCTTATAGGCTGGTTTTTTATTGACATATTTGAATATAGAACACACTTCTTTTATTATTTTTTTATTTGAATGAGAATCACTTTTCCTAGAATCTGGCGGGGATTCACTTGCAACAATGGAGCTCAGTCGACGTGATTTTCGCGCTATGATTTATTTTGACTTTAAAAAAGGTTTAAAGCCTCAAGAATGTTTTGAACTTTTTGCTTCTAATTTTGGTGAGTCTGCTAGTTCCCGAGCAACAGTATGCAATTGGTTTGGACCTAACCGCGGTCACGCAAGAAAACGTTCGTGCAGTCGAAAACCGACGAATTACATATGTAGAGCTAGAGCGAGAACTAGAAATTGGATCAGCAGCAATGAAAACCATAATTCACGACCACCTTTCTCTCCGTAAACGTTGTTCGAGATGGGTGCCGCACAAACTTACCGATGAGCAGAACGACCGTCGGGTGGATTGGTGCCTATTCATAATAAATAAATTCAACGGAGGCGAGAAAAAAAACGTATATGATATACTGACTGGTGACAAAACATGGCTATATAACTATGATCCCGAATCAAAGCGACAGTCGACTGAATGGTGCTTTGAAGACGAGCCAACTCCAACGAAATGTCGCCGTGCACGAAGCACACAGAAAGAAATGGTCGCCTCGTTTTTCTGCAAAACGGGTCATATTGCTACTGTTGTGCTAGAGAATGAAAGAACGGTGAACTCCGAATGGTATGTGACAGTTTGTGCTCCAGCAGTAATATCAGCTTGGTGTGACAAGCGACCGAAGTCAGGAACCCGGCACCTTCTCTGGCACCACGACAATGCGGCGCCGCACACGTCTGCCAGAACACTAGACTTTTTCAACTCGAAAAATGTGTCAATTCTCCCTCACCCGCCATATTCCCCTGACCTAGCGCCTTGTGATTTTTACTTGTTTCCAAAAATCAAAGAAAAACTAAAAGGGAAGAGGTTTGAAAGCAAAGAAGATGCGCTGGTTGCCTTTAATTTCGAGAATTCTGAGGTATCTAAAGAAGAGTGGTCACATGTATTTTCCAATTGGATTCAGACGTATGGAAAAGTGTATACGTGCTTAGGGTGAATACTTTGAAAACATCGATACTTGTAATAAAGAATAAATTTTATAATTTTTGAGTATCTAGTTTCTTTTGGCATGCCCCTCGTAGTGTTGGCTTTGAATGGTGCTAACCAAATTTTTTCCCGTGGGTGACGTACGAGGCCAATTCGGGTTTTCGGTCTTATTCAGTAGTTGTTGAGCGGCGTGGCTAGAGTAGGCCCGGCCCATCACCAACCATAAAAAAACAAAAACAACAAATTGTTCGAGGATGTGGCTGGAAAAATTATCTTGAACAACACTTTATCTACCATTCATTCTTGAATCGTCTCCCAAGATTTACTAGAGAATTACATTGCATTGCATTGCATTTAATTATAATTTTTTTAATACTATCGAATTTTAATTTAACTATTTGACATTTATTTAGCATTTTGTGATTATTATTTTTTGATTATTTTGATTAATTCACTATTATTAATTGTATATTTAAAATAGATTTAAGTTAGTCCTAAGTTAGTTGTATCAATTCTGACACAATGAATATTGTTTGATGAACAAATAAATACAATACAATACAATACAATATTCATGATCTATAGAGCCAATGTGGAAGGTAATGTTAGTAGAGGACGACCTCGGAGGACACATTTAGACCAAATAGAAAATGTGCTCAAAAAGGCAGGTGTCCGAAGTACGAAGAATAAAAGAGCATGTATGAAAAGATTGATGGATGTGAATGAAGCTAGAGAGGTTTGCCAGGATCGTACAAAGTTGCGATCGATAGTCTCTGCCTACCCCAATGGGAACTTACGGCGTGAGAATATGTATGTATGTACTTATTCGTGCTATTGGCCATACATTTTTTGGATTTACAGCCGTGAGTATAGGTAGACAGGTATATTAGTAAATTATTTTTGTTCATGAAAGAATTTCGCACTAGTAGCCACTTGACATAGCTCAATTGGCCTTGACCTCGTTTTTAAAAATTACCCTTTTTATATTTTAAATTGATAAAAGACGTCAAACAAAACAACTTTGCCTATGGAATGCTTAACTAAAATATTTTAATTTTTAAAATTATTAATAATTAAAAAGTGTCGCGGCCTATTGGCAAAGCGACTGGGACGTATACACGGAGGTCGCGGGTTCGATCCCCGCTGGTGTCGAATTTTTTTCTTTCATTTATTTATTAGTGAACCCGTTGAGTATATTCATGGCATGCTAAGATGAATTCGTTTTCGGTTTTCAGTGAGATACTGCGAGTCATCGATTCCATGCAGTTGACTGACAAAGCTAAAGTGGCAACACCTGTGGATTGGAAGGTACGTAATCAATTACTTATTGTTATTGTGTCTTGCAGTCTTACTTGATGATAACTTACCTCGCTGCCATCTTTGTTTTATGGAATTACCTAGCTCTCACAGGCCCATATTTTTTTTCCGAAATCGACATGATTCTGTGTTTGTCTCATTTTGTATCTTCATACCAAATTGTAAGTCGTAACAGTAGATAAGGCGTGATTACGTGACACAAAGACAGAGTTACTTTCATAATCATTTTGAATGTGATATTCAGTTTTGCATCTATGTTAACTTAAGTGTGGTGGTTTCTTTATTTGATTCTCTGTTGCTGCTCGTTGTAATACCTTCAGTTTCTTAAGAAAACGCTTTTACGAGTTTAGCAATGCTGGTTTAACGTGAGTTGCTTAGATTTTCAGGTATCCTAACATAAGATAACGTAAAACAGCTATTTTGTTTGTACTGATGTGAACTCTACTAAGGGAATCTTTTTCCCTTTTTACGTTACGTATTTGCTTGGCTTGTCTTCTAATCGAAATTAAATTCTAGAGCTATAGACATTTAAGCCGCGGTTGTTTCGCTGACTAAACTCGCAGGTTGCCTTCAATGAATTACGTCGTCGGTCTATAATGCAATGCTTCTTGAAGATCTATGGAGATTTCTCCTAAAACTATACTAATGGGTGTAATTACCAATAGAGGGTAGCCAACGCTTCAGAATAATGAATTCCACAGTCATTATTGGCTGTAAAGTACGGAAAAGATATTTAATCGTTAAATATTTAAATCGCCAAACAGTCAATAAAAAGTTGCTAAACATCTTGTTCAAAAATCACAGGAATAAAAATTATACGGTCGAATTGAGAACACTCCTTTTTTTGAAGTCGGTTAAATGAAAAGCATGAATATAAGTAAATAAAACAATGTCTTCTTCGTTTTAGATGGGTGATGATTGTATGGTTCTTCCAACTGTGCCAGATGAGCAAGTGGACCAATTATTTCCTCAAGGTGTTTCAGTGATCCCTCTTCCATCTGGTAAGCCATATTTGCGAAAGACTGCTTGTCCCAAGAAAACACTAACTACAGACGTATAAAGATGACTTTGGTATTTTTTGTCATTATCGTTGCACTTTGATTTATTAAGAGATCTTCTTAAATTGTTGACAGTGAGTGAGATATATGTTTTGAATAATAAACTGTTAAAGTTGATATTTTTATGTCTTATTTCATAATAACTCCCGGCCCATATGACACCACCAAGGGGCTCGAGCCTACCCTGTATAGTATAGGGTGATTTGGCTATAGTCCACCACGCTGGCCAATGACGGGTTGGCAGACTCACGACTTCTAACGTGATAGTAGCCGGTACAGACGGCTTAACGTGCCCTCCGAAGCACGGATCATATTATCTCCTTAAAAAAGACGGGTAGAGTCGACCCAAGTGAAGCAAATTAACTAACTAAAACCGCTTCATCGTAGTTTTGAAATTCGTATTCTTCGTCCATACCTTATTTGAAACATATGCAGGGGTTAGATCGGGTTTTAAAAAATTAGCCTCTGATGTGCCAGAAATATACCCTTCTAAGCTTCTAAATCTACAAGGGCTAACTTTACAAACTCTATATCGTACTCATCTGATGGATTTAACGAAGCAAGAGAGGTTTGCCAGAAGCGTACAAAGTGGCGAACAATAGTCTCTGCCTACCTCAATGGGAAATAAGTGCGTGAGTCACAGATCTGTATTTGAATAGATAACGCAAGTGTCATTTCTTGTATAGAAACCAAGCGTGCCATTATTTTTCCACCTACTGTGACGTCACATGAGCCATTTAGTGATGGGAACTCCCCGTCAGCGCGTAAACGATTCAATCGATTTATTCGAGTGCATCGACAGACGAATGATAAATTGACAGAAGAATGATAAATCTAGAATTATACCTGTTTTTTAATAACGCTATTTTCTCATGGTCTCATTTTTATTCTGAGCAACTCTTCCTACATTATTTTCCTCCACCACTACATCTTCTCGGAGAACAACGATCTAAATCAGTGAGTTAATGAGCCAGTTAGTCAGTGAGTAGTTCAGTAGCCTTTATTATTATAATAACTTGCCCTTATTGATAACCTACCTAATTAACTAGTTTTAATAATTTGTTCTCGGAAAGTTACGAAATGATTTAAAAAACCCCGAGAAGAAATTTTATCTACAAAAAGGAAAGCCAGTAGAAGGCGCTATGACGAAATATAATACAACCCAGAACTAATCCGGATTTGAAAAAAAAAACAAATAAAATAACTTGTAGAGAAGGAAAAATAATCAAGTATTTTTTTTTCGTTGTCTGTTTTTCTCCAGGCTGTATCTCATAAACAGTGATAACTAGAAAGCTGAAATTTTCACAAATGACGTATTTCTGTTGCCGCTATAACAACAAATACAAGTAAAAAAAGGATTTTAAGGAGGGCCCCTTACAATAAACGTGTTTTTTCCGTAATTGTTTGCTCAATATTAAAACGTTAATAAGTAGATACTTAAAATTTTAAGAGTATTTTTACTTGTTTATCACCTTTCAAAATAAATAATTAAATAACAGTAAAGTAAATATCAAAGTGGCTCCCATACAAAAGCGTTATTTTCTATTATAGATGATAGTACGGAACTCTTTGTTTGTTCAATATTGGAAATAAAAAAAAAACAAAGTAGTGTAACAAACTCTTCAACATTTGCTGGATATGTAGAATTATTAGAAGCAGTAACAGAATTAAATTTTCTCATTTGTGTAATGAATGATGTCTTTACTAAGGTTTGTAAACCAGTTAAAATCTATGAAGATAATTCAGCAGCTGTAGCTATTTCTAAGTATGGAAACTTTACAAAGAATTCTAAGCACATTGAAGTTCACTATCATTTTGTAAATTAAAATGTTTAGCAGCGAAGTATACAAAATAGAGTCAGAAAATAAAATTGCAGATATATTTACAAAACCTGTGGGAAATTTTAAATTCAATAACTTAAAAATGCTAAATTTAAAGAAGTATAGTTCCCTAATTGATTATAATTACTGTAGTACTTAAGAAGCTTTGAACTTATGTAAGGAGGCGTGTTCGTGTATATATGTACATTTATATTGGCAACACTGAGTGAAGGAAGGAAGTAAATAAAGACTGACACATACCACACACGGTAAGAAATGTAGCTTAGAGAAAAACTTGTAACTAAAATTAAACTGTTCTTTTATTAAATAAAAACAAAGTTAAAACAAGAGTATTCCAATTAATTATTTAACAGAAACATTGTAGTATTAAAAATATTTTAGATACATGGAACATCCATCGCGAATATTATCATTTCTCTGTTCCCAAAATCAATTAGAATTAGAATCGAATACAACTATCTGTGTAGGTACAACACATTTTGCTTAAAATGACAGAAATATGACAATATATACCGTACCATGTAGCTGATTGACAGGTGAAAATATCGTTCATTTTGATGTTCATTGCGTGTTTTAATAGACAAGCCATACTAGATAGCTTTGTAAATAAAAGCGGCAATGTATTATAAATTAAGCGATACACACTCGTTTAAAAGTTTTTCAGTGTAAAACCACAGCGAACACGAAATAATTGATTTTGCAATAAAAACCACATAATCTAATAATTAAGTGACCAACCGATGAAAGGAAATCTTTTTATTAATTAGTCCCGCTTTATTTAGATAGTTTTTGCAACTCAATACGGCACAATTAGGCATTTTTTATATTTAGCTTGACATCTGTCACCGAGAACGTTCGAGCACGGACTCAATCAAATGGCGATAAACTAAGATAATTTTACTCAGTTTTTACACGCGAAGTACATGCACTTGCGGCTTCTATTCAAATACATGTCTGTGGCGTGAGTATATGTTTGTATGTTCCATTAAGATCGATCTAGATTGGGTTCAATAAAAGTGCGTTTATAGATGTTTAGAAGGGACATGTCGAGCACTATTGTGGTGTTAATATATAATATGAATCTTCTCTTTACAAGCATCTTCTGAAGCAACGTTAGAGTCTTTTAACTTTAGACGATCAAAAAATTATAGTTACTACCTTAATTTTGAAAATTAATTACTTGAATTTAGATTTTTTTTATTGATTTCGGTGTTTATTGGGTGAGGACACTCTGTCTCTATCGGTGAAGAGGCGGCGAAGGAGAATCAATGTGCTTACAGAGTGTATGTATGTATGCACATACATACATGTACTCAAGTCTATCATTCCCAAGAAGGAGTAGCAAGGACTTGAGAATAAGAAATTTTTCAGCTAACTTTTGAAGTTAAGTTGGGAAAAGATTGTAAAATAAAGGTTATTATTCGCGGGTCTCAACCGCCATCGCCAAACAATTACTTTAAAATTCCTTATACCCTAAGACGCGATCTACGATCTGCTTCCATGGTCAGGCTCCTTCTAAAAAATAAACTGTAGTCTAGGATTGGTCGCAGTCGAGGTTAGTTCGATCTACATACACACATACATATACTCACGGCTATAAATCCCTAGAAGGGGTAGCCAGAGCTAAGGAAATAGAAATTCTTCAGCCACTTTTGGATAGTTGAGTGGGACAAGATGATACAATAAAGTTCCACATACATACATACATATACTCACAGCTATATTTCCCTAGAAGGGGTAGCCAGAGCTAAGGAATTATAAATTCCTCAGCCGCTTTTGGAAGTTGAGTGGGGACAAGATGGTAAAAATAAAGGTTTTTGGTGATGGGTCTCCAACCGCATCGCCCAAGAATCCAATAAAAAGCTCCGATACCCTTAGTCACTTCTTACGACACCCGTGGGTAGAAAGGGGTAGCGTCGTTCTAAGCTGGCACTATACGGCACAACGGATAAAATAAAGTTGTTGGTGATTAGTTGCATCTCAGTATAATAAGTTCTCGTGGAAGCCGAAACCAGGAACTTCAGAAGTATCTCGATTTGCCTCACGCAACCACCGACATGTCAGGTGTGACCTTGACGGAAAAATGGGATTATGATTATGTGAAGTTTGCAAGGATCTTACAAATTGAAATCGATAATCTCTAACTATATAAATGTAAATTATTAATCCCCGTAGTTATGGGTTGCCGTATCACCTAATCGTCAAACAACCCATCTCTGCAAGCTAGTACGAGCGACCTTTTAACTAGATATCGCGTGTTATAAAACAGCCATCTCTTTCGCACTTACTTAATATTGACTGCTATCTCATTCGAACCGATAGATATTGCGAAAAGATAGCGCTGGTGCTAATTCTCCTGGGACAATGTTTTCACGTTATAGGGGATAGGACTATCGCTGATTACTACTCTATCCGTTTAGTTTCGGACGCACACCTTCGTCCCGTCCGTCCGGGCCGCCCTTAGCTGCCCGACACACAAAACGTCAAGTTGAAGCAATATAGACCACAGGGCCACCACTAACATAAAAGATCGAAAAAAAAGTTACTATGTACACACTGAACCAACTAAATGAAGGGCAGTATTATGGCTTTCCTCACGATGCCCTTCACCGTTAACAATCACGATATATTAACCCATATGACTTTCTTCTTCTTAAAGTGCCGCTCCATCATTGGAGGTTGGCAATCAGCTCTTTGCAACGCTCATATGACTTTACACTTAACAAAAGCTATATGCTTAATTCTAGAGAACTCAGGCGGTGTCAATCCTGCTGAACCACCAACGTAGAGAGGTTGTAATTTATGTAGGAGAAATAGGTTCAAATTCTGAATCAGTTGCAGACCTGCACTACTTTGTTTCAAGTAGTAATTTCGTTAGAATTTTATGGCAAGGGGAAACATTTTAAATGTTTGGTACATTATAACAGCAAATTAAATATTTACGTAAACGCATTGAATTGAAGAAAAAAACAATTAGTTTTTACCAACTATTTGCTTCTTTGTTTTATAATGTACTTGACTGTATGTGGAGTCAAATATGGCAATATTCTTCTGTTTAATCTGAAGATCGTCTGAGTCACTTCAAATCTGACTACCGACCATTCAAATAAATAACTCGCTTTGAGGATGGGTAACAGCTTTAGATTGTGCATCATGGAAGTCCTAGATCAGCTGTCAAGGCGGCGGGTATAGTAATAATTGGTGATATTTTTATTCATGATTCCGGAAGACCTAAATTACTAGAACTCCATATAAATTTACTTTCCATAATAAATAACATCGTTAAAAATATATAGGGTTATTCATACGGACGACGTCATAGATAACGGTTTGGTCAATCGTACCCCTATCTTTCTAGCCACGGCCTCGCTCGTAATATAACACACTTTTAATACAACACTTTTTCACGCATACAGCCTACGTTAGCATTCATCTTTTTATAGTTCTTCTCGCTTCGAAAGATTGGCCTTATTCTCTTTTCATTTATTTGAATACAAAGACAGTTCCAAAATATATTCGATTGAAGCCTAAACAAGTAGTCTCGAGAATGAACGCATTAGTTTTTTGTGCGTTAATATATTGGGGTATTCCCCACCGACCAACTAAATCCGTAGAACTCAAAACCGACCAACTAAACTGTTCCCCACCGACCAACTATACCACTACCCCTTTTATTCCGGTGGGTGTACGTAAGAGGCGACTAACGGTATTGGGGCTTTTTAAGGGATTTTTGGGCGATGTGGTTGGAGACCCATCACCAACAACCTTTATTTTACCATCTTTTCCCCACGCAACTTCCAAAAGAGGCTGAGGAATTTCTAATTCGTTAGCTCTGGCTACCCTTTCTAGGGATTTATAGCCGTGAGTATATGTATGTATGTCCAAATGTGAACAATAGTATGTTAAGGTTTGATAAACAAACGGCGAAAAGGAACAGTTTCAGAGTTTGCTGCAAACAGCACTCAGACCGTACCTGACTAAAATAATAAAACTAACTACTACAACTAAAACTATGGAGACGAAATAAAAATCTAGTACTTAAACAAAGATGGCAACAATATAAAACAATATATAATGAAATGAAGCAGAAATGTAATTATAAAGACAAACTATAAGTAGGAATTATAAAAATGCAATATACAAAAACCTTTTCAAATGTGCAATTAGAAATGAATTCAAAGTTAATATACCAAAAAATAAATTTACACTTTAAACCAATCATCAAACATGCATACGTCATATCTAGAATTATTAAACAAGCCAAACAAGATCATCGAACATGCTAATGAGTTGATGAACTGTATGAACATACCTTCGATCATATAATATATGATCGAAGGTATGTTTGAAGTTATGTTTTGATATATTATATCAAACATACACCAACAAAGCACGAAAAACGGCCTGACCAAACAGTGCTTTTTTATAGTATTATATGGTAAGCACTGTTTCACTGACAGTCGCGTGCTAGATTTGGACTAAATAATAGGTCTTGAGAAAATGCGGTAAGGTCGATAATTGTAAAAAAATAAATATTTAATTGTCAAACAGTCTTGGATTCTCGGGGTCCACTTTTGTGCGTTGTATTTGTATTGAGTGAGTGCGGCATCTTTGGTATATATGACCGAAGGAACATACTCTCATTGACTGTTGTCCCAGGACTTATCCTAAAATAAACAGACTATAAACAATTTGCTTTAAATAGCACCCGAGTCTTATTATTCCCCGCTGGTGATGCGGTTGGAAACATATGCAATGATTTGTTATAAGTGGCTGAAAGGTTCTAGCTATCCTTTCTCGTGAATATAACCATGAATGCGTATATTAAATACACGAGTGAATAACCATTATAATGGAGGAACTAGGAACGGGTTAACATCCATGGATATTATATGAATGTCAACGCTCTGCTGCATTCGAATTATTCAACCCACCAACCATCATTTAACTGATTACCATTCGAAAGACATGATGTCTGTAGGTTCCCTTTCTCCGATCATTCCTTCCCATATGGACCCCATACAAACTAAAACGTAGAAAAGCGTAGAAGCGTCAGGCGTCACCGCAACACCCCGTGGGCTCAAGCAGTGAAAGTGGTGAGTTCGGTATCGAGTACCGCGCGGAGGGGCGCTGAATGAAATTGAAAAGTGAAGGTGCCCCCACCGTGGCGCTGCTCGAGGCAGCCGCGGCGAGCGCGAGGCAGTGTGCAACGCGCGCGACTTATACACTGGCGTGTTCTGGAGTGCGTTTCATGGGGTCGTGGTGGGTGCTGACGATGCTGGTGGCTGCGGCGGCGGCGGCGGGCCGGGTCCCGCGGACCTCCGCCGGCGGCGCGCCGCCTCCCGCCAAGAACCTCACCCTGGCTGCCCGGACCAGCGTCAGGAACAGGTCAGGCCCCCAAAACTTACACATGTTTAGGCCAATCATGACTTTATTAACGCAATCATGACAAGGTTCCACTTTTATCCGATCAGTTACACAATCTAAGCAATTTCATTATTATTCAGATATTTGTTTTGGCGATTGGATTGATTTCGTCGTGTAGATTATGGGTACGATTGTTCTGGACATCGGAATAGGAACATAGTTTGCATGACCATGACTATAATTTGCATTAGCATTTATTAACATGTTTATTTTAGTGATAGTAGACCGCCCCTGCCTGCCACGGGTGGTCTTATCTTTCAGATAACTAAAGTTTCTCCGATCACTTCTCACCCTGTAGGAATGTAGCGTAAATATATAGGTCAATCTTATTCACTATAATATTATTTCTGCAAGTTGTAAGTTGTTATACCTGAGAAAATAAAACGATTTCAGAGCCTTTTCACTATAGACAAATAAACAAACAAACAAATGTATCATTTTTATTACAGGCATAGATATGCGATAAGCATTAATCTAACAAAAACTCTTTCTCTCGCTGGGGAAACCATTTATACGAGAAGAAATGTATAAGTCCGAACTCAACTGATTCTATAAATATGAACCTATTATATTCTATATGGTTCAAAAGTCCCGATGTTATGTATTTGTGCGTATGTGAATGCAGTTTAATGTGTTGTTTTTATAATAAACTACGTATCCTATACTCATTTTATAAAAAGGAAAAATTAGTTTGTAAGTTTGTAATGGATAGGCTCCTAGCCCAACAACCAATTGCAAAAATTCATTTTAGGACAAGCTACAACTTTCCGACGTAATATTGGCCAAATACCATTACGCTAACACTGGTGTGAAGCCGGGGTAGATCACTAGTATAATATATGTATGTATGTATGGATATATGGAGTATGAAAAAACATATATGTCTATACACGCATT
>OY755170.1:7430677-7571677 GCA_963576735.1 Bedellia somnulentella
GTATGGATATATGGAGTATGAAAAAACATATATGTCTATACACGCATTGTACACCAATTAAAACGATCTTACTGAAAGTAGTAAAATGGCATAACATGACAATACCAATTTGATTTGAGTAACTAGATTGCATTTAAAAAGCTCTTTAAACACTTTATGTACTTTCGTATATAATGAATGATTTACTATTACATCAAATAAAAAATGATCAACCAGCGGGCCTGTTGGTGATATTGATGACACATTAGTGGTTTTGACTGCACATGATAGATGTAAACAACATAACGCACCACGTATGAACGGGCCTTTGGTTGCGTTACAAAATGCTCAATGTCATTCGATATTACTTTTAACATGCTTTCAACTGTCTTTCATCGTTAAATCTTCAATTAGTGGTTTAAATAAAGTTTTGTAAAAAGAATTAAGTTATTAGATCTGTGCCGTGCCATTTTTTTATATACATATCATTTGACAAGATGTTAAAGGCCTAATGTTTGTACATACATAAACTCACGGCTATAAATCCTTTAAAGGGGTAGCCAGAGCTTTAGAGCTTGAATCTTCTCAGCCACATTTGGAAGTTTTCAAGATGGTAGAAATAAAGTATCGTTGGTGATGGGTATCCACCGCATCGCCCAAAAACCACTTAAATAAGCCCCATACCCATAGTCGCCGCTAACGACACCCACCGGTAGAAAGGGGCAGTGAAATTTTAAGCCGGCACTACACGGCATTTTTGTGGAATGGAATAATTGACTACATCGATCTTTCTAGATTATAAGATGGAATTTCGATATCTGCGAAATATTTCAAAAAGCCTGTTATCTGTAAACTGCCGTATTGCGTTCCGTACGTATTTAGCACGTAGTGATGAAATAAGGATTAATTTTATCTCGATTATTAGCTAAATGTACGATATTGAGTGCATTAAGCCCATTCATTCGGTGATCACATGTCTTGATATAAATTGTAATTAGCAAAATTGTTTCTGCTAGAACTACTTTTAGTTGGTCAGCCTCTAAAATATTATACCTTTAATTCCTTTCGTAAGCGACAAGTTTTTTTTTGTTTGGCCGTGTTAAATTTTTCGCCGTCTCGTGTTTTTCAGCAAATCAAGTTTAATATATGTTTATGCAGTTTCAACCAATAGCATAATTAGGAATTCATATCTTCTGACTGCCAATCTCACTTCTCTCTTATATTTTGTATTAGTTGAGTTTTGTTAGAAGTTCCTCTAGAAAAATGTTGATGTCTTTAGAAAAGACAAATTGGCCTCGTTTTTAAAACATACCCGTTTTATATTTTAAATCGATTAAAGACATCAAACTAAACAACTTTGCCTACGGAATGCTTATCTAAAATATTTAAATTTTCAAAATAATTAATAATTAAAAAGTGTCATTGTCTAGATAAAACTGAGAAAGTATGGTGAGTTTTTTAGCCTAAGCTAATATAAAAATAAAAAACTTATGGTCAAACACAAGATAGTAGTAGGTAGGCAGGCCCAACCCGGGATTAGAACACTAGTAGTCTGTATATTTGGTGTTGTACTCACTGAGTTACCTAGGACGCTTTTAAATAAAAAGATTTTTAATACCGAGTAGCTATTAGTTTAATTTAGAGCTGACAGTTATTTTTTATATGTTTGTTTTATTATTACAACTCTATCTTGCTTCCCTAGCATTTGTGCTTTTTATGACCATTCTGAATTCAAACCGAACCCCGAAAACATGAATTGAAATCATAATTTTAAACACTATATTACTGAGCTGTGCAGTGTCGGCTTAGAATAGCACTACCCCATTTCTTACGATGGGTGTACGTAAGAGGCAACTAACGGACGTGGGGCTTTTTAAGGGACTTTTGGGCGATGCGGTTGGAGACCCATCACCAACAACCTTTATTCTACCATCTTTTCCCCACTCAACTTCCAAAAGTGGCTGAGGAATTTCTAATTTCTCAGCTCTGGCTACTCCTTTTAGGGATTTATAGCCGTGAGTATTATGTATGTATGTATGTACTATATTACGAGAATCGCTCCAAGCAAATTAATATTGTTTGGTTTACATTACAGTTTCTTTTGTGGTTACAAGTTTATTACTAACAATTACTCAAAAGACATGAACACATATACAACAGTGATTGACGGACATATTTCCACATCGAATAACGAGTGAGGTAGATATCGCTCGGACTTGCCAACCGACTCAATAGCTGCTACAATACAATTCCTGATTTAGTAACTAAACATGAACTGGAACGAGCAATTGAACTGTCAACATACACATACTCAAGGCCATATATTCCAAGAAGGTGAAGCCTAAGTTTCAGGACACGAAATTCCTCAGCCACATTTGAAAATTTAGTGTGGAAATGATTATAAAATAAAGGTTGATTGTGATGTTTCTCTAATCGCATCGCCCAAAAATCGCTTAAAACCCTCCAACACCCTAAGGGCCAGTTTTTTGATCCGTGGTTAACTCAACAATTTGTTAAATATCGTAACTATTAGTTAGATATCAGCAAAATGCATTTTTTGACCCGTGGTTGGAGTAACTAATGGTCAAATATCGAACCAAAATGGATTAACGATTTAACTACTGGTTAGTCATTTAACTATAGTCAATGTAACAAATGGTTATATTTTTAACTCCGGATCAAGAAACTGGCCCTTAGTCGCCTCTTATGAACACCCACGGGAATTCTTCCTATTCCTATTCTATAGAGCATATTCGGTATTACTGTGAAATTTTTGTCAAATAGAACAGAAATACCGAAACGCAGAGAAAATGTGGGGAAACACGTTACGACGGCTCCGAACAGTTGACTTATGCAACATCTTGGAGTCAATAGAACTACTTCGATATAGGTACTGCTATAAGAATTTGGATTGCATCATTTCTTTGTCTTTAGTAATTAAAACTTTTTAAAAAAATATGGTGTTCTAAGAATACGTTGATACATGCCGAAATTTGAGTTATGTTTAAAATGTATCAGTACTATTCTAGTGGACGGTGGTCTTCTATCACCGCTAATTAGTCGATAGTTTCACCATATATCTACCTAATGTTTACTTCTAACCACTTCTTGGTTTCTCAAATGCACTACTCAATAAATAGAAACATGAATAAGAAAAGTTTACAGTTTATTGGTAATTTGATAATTTTATACTTACAATAAAAGTTACTCAGAAAGCAGAAATCTAAAGAGCACGAGGATAAAGTCCCTTTAATGTACGTGACATTTATGTATAAGTATTCCAGAAGTTGCGATGTAGTATGTTCACGCCTAAGTCGTTTTCAACTTTAACAATACGCTTGGTCGGTATGGTTCTAAACCAGTAAAGCACATAAAAATAGGTTCGCATAGGCATGTACCGATTTTCTACATTACGTGATATCTTGTTATCCAATGTTTACTCATTTCCTGAACAGTGTACTAAAGTGACAGTTAGTTTATTGGAATACACTGTGACACGACCACGACGAATTACAACCACAAACTTACCTCAAACTTTATAGCGATTGCAATGTAATTCTGTATAGCTACGATTACTAATATTCTTTATATATTATTACTAATATATATTTAAAACTACAATGCTTTTTGTTTATTTTAGACTATTATGCTTTAAATAAATACAATATAATATAACTAAACTGAATATAATTTAAAATCCTCTTGAAAATTTAAGTTTAATCGAAATATTTCATGTGAACATTTTTTAGCTACGCGTCAGTATATATGTGTATTAATATAAATAAGTACCTAAAATAAGCACATATTGCTTTCTTTATCTGATTTGATCATAAAACAAGAAATGAGTTTGGTAAGTTTTATATATATAACATTAGTTTAGAATGTAGTTTAGTACAGTAAGGTTAAACAATCACAAGTAATCTACACTATGCATTGTACTGTACCTATAATTACGGTTAATTTACTCAACTTACCATCTAAAGATTGTCTGGATGAGGTCGCTTTAATAAGTGACAAGACCTCCAACTGTACTGTCCCAAAACAAACTTATCAATAAATTTAAATACGTATGATGGGCAATAAACAGTTTAGTATTCTAATTCATGGTAATAATTTCGTCATATCCAAATGCATCATTTGTTTTAAGCAATTGAGAGTGTACTCCGGTAGACATTATATAATACTATATATTAAGGTATAAAGTCATAACATCCCTTCACGATGTCCTAACAGTAATTTAAAAATAGTGTTACAATTATACATAGTAAATAACGAGAGAGAAATACAAAAAAAGAAGTACTTGTTAAACATTCCGCTATACGCTCACCGCTAATCACATTATTTGCTCAAAAAACCTGTTGCTTGTTTACATAACATTCTGTGAACGATCGATTCTATGATTTTGAAGAAATTCGACGGGTGTTTAGCGTTTAATTGTAAGGAGATCAAGGTCTTTGCGGAGTAGTAGAACCACTTGCCAGCCATTTATAACAGCCAATTCATTCATACACCACACAACTACAGCAATATGATTAAGCACCCAATGCATGTGTAATTTGTCTAATGAAATTATTGCAGTTTCGAACGATCTTGAGTTTGCATAATGTGACACTTGGGACACTAATCACCGCCAATAATTATTTGTTTCGAAGTGAAATAAGTAAGGCCGGAATAAAAAATGCCTATGTAAATTAGCTACTAAAATTACGAAACCAAACTTTTAAGTGCATAATTTATGTTTGTGTGCAAGACTGAATTTGTTATTTTTATGCCAGCAATTTGTGACGAGAAAAGGGAATCAAATATGTATAATTAGTAAGTTATATAATATATAATATGCAGGGCGTCCCACGTATATACTACATGTAAGGGAAGATGGAACATCTTTAATGAAAATCTAAATGAAGACATCTTTCAGCAAATATATATCTACGATGTTTATGATATTGAGGAACTTCAATATTCCCAAAAAGTTAGTGGACATGATTCAGATAGCCACAACGGATAGTAGGATGCGAGTTCGAGTAGAAGGGTACTTGACGGATGAATTTCCCGTAGTCACGGGTCTCAAGCAAGGTGACGCCTTGTCTCCAATGCTCTTCAATTTAGTGCTGGAATACGCTCTCAGAAAAGTAAATTCACTAGATGTTGGAGTGCAACTAAATGGTAGACACAAAATAATTGGCTACGCTGATGACCTAGCATTACTGGGAGAAAACCGTAAGGAAATACAAGAATCCGCCAGAGTCCTGGAAACGGAAGCACTGAAGGCCGGTCTAAGGATCAACCACGGAAAAACTGAGTATCTTCACATGAGACGTTTTAAAATTCCTCGTACAAATCGTCAAGGACTTAATGTTGGAGATACTCAATACAATGGAGTGGCAAAATTCAAGTACCTAGGCTGTACCATCACAGATACCAGTACTCGTGACGAAGAGATCGACATCCGCATTCAAAACTCCCTGCGTTGTAGCGCTGCTCTGCATAAAGTGTTAGTGTCCAAACTTCTCAGTAGAAACACCAAGATACGCATCTATAAGACCGTAATTAGGCCAATTCTCATGTACGGATGTGAGGCTTGGACACTGACGCTTAAAGAGGAAAGTAAACTCCTGGTTGCCGAGAGAAAGATCCTCCGGAAAATCTTTGGGCCAAGACAGAGGTCGGATGGAACATGGAGACTGCTGAAAAACGTTGAAGTCGAAGAACTTTTCGCTGATGCGAACATCCTTGGGGAAACCAAAGCCCACAGACTTCGCTGGCTTGGGCACCTAGAAAGGATGGGTGAAGATCGAGGTGTCAAAAAAGCGTACATGGGTCGACCAACTGGACGAAGACCTGTCGGACGCCCGCGGTACCGCTGGTGTGATGTGGTAGAAGCGGATCTTCGTGAGCTTCTAGCAAGCGATTGGCGAGAAACCACACTAGACCGAGACAAATGGCGAAATCTCGTATCGGAGGCCAAGACTCACTTTGGGTCATCGAGCCAGCGTAGTAAGTAAGTAAGTTTATGATACTTTAAGCGAAATAGTTGTTTGGGCTGTTAAGGGTAAATCTGTGATGAAGCGTTAAGTAGTATCGTGGTTTAAATCAGTAAATTCTATTGTTATTCTTTTAGTTTTAATGGAACTATGTTTCTGTAATATTTCACGTAATTTCATTCAAACATAACAGAAAATGTAAAAGAGTCACTTTGTGCTAACTTTTGTGAAAATGAAGAAAACAATTCTAGGCACATGCATGACTAACAAAGTGTGATATCTGAAAATGTTTACAGTTCAAAGTGACGACTGATAGTCTTTGTGTAAAAAAAGGCATATTAGTGTTCGAACCAGTAATTGAAATGTAGTTAAAGTCACACAATTATGCTCGAGCAATAGTTCACATTCAGTATATTGAGATAGACAAACTTGCGGCCTTGCAATCTGACCGGTTTCGTTTCGATAATTGAAGTTAAGCAGTGGCGAATGCGGCTGGTACTCGGCTCGTGCTGATACTGACACTTGTGTTGTAAGCTCTACTCTCTTGTGAATTTATATATATTTGAGGTCCAGGTCACTGATCGATAACACGAGCATGTTCCAGTACGTGTGTACAATATGTGCAAGACCTTCTTACTATCAAAATTTGTATGTATTCTTCTTACTATCAAAATAATGCCAAACAATAATAATCTATTGTCAACATAGAAATTACTGTCAACGTCGATTTTACCAGACTTTGTCAAAATAAGTACTTGGTGGCATGGGTAATGTATGTAATGCATTTTTAACTGCTTAATTTTATACTAGCTCTTACTCGCAGTTTCGCCCGTGTCGTTCGTTATAATAATATATTTTTCTAAATAAAATTAAAATAATAATATATGATTTGATTGAACTTAAATGTGTATAAATAAAAACTGGTAGAAAAAAGCATCCTTCTATTACTTACTTAGCTTGGAAATTGGAAATAAGAAACGTAATTTGAAGGTTCGAGGATATGTTGGAATTATTGACACTTTTGGCTAGTTTGCCATGTAGTGCCGACTTAAAATAACACTACCCCATTTCTACCCGTGGGTGATCGTAAGAGGCGAGGGTAGCTACTAAGGGTATAGGGGCTTTTTAAGTGATTTTTGGGCGATGTGGTTAGAGACCCGTCACCAAAAATATTTATTACTACCATTTTTTCCCAAATCAACTTCTAAAAGTGGCTGAGGAATTTCTCATTCCAAAGCTCTGGCTACCCCGTTAAGGGATTTATCACCGTGACTATATGTATGTATGTATGTTTTGGCTAGTTCTCTTCACCTTACTTATCAACCAAATCGTAGAGAACACATCTATAATTTAAGTTATTTCACGGAACCGTAAAATAATTAAATAAAAGCAGCTAGTTCCGTCTGAATCAGTCAACTAATGTTAATTTTATAAGTGTGTTGGCGGTTTTGTTTGCTAATGTTAATATCGTTTGCAAATGTCAATGTTGCTGGGATAATAATGCGAGTAGGCAACATTAATATGTGATTAATACAATAAGCTCATTTTCAAAGTAGGTACGCAGTCTATTTTTCAATAATATTCCGACGGTTTTTCAATAAACAATGGGACTCCATCGGTAAATTGAATGAGAATAATAAATGTTCAAATCACGACCGTGGAGTGCATGCTTATTACTTATAATTTATTAATTATACAGGTTAAAAAACGAAATATTACAATATAATCGATCTTGTAATTCGAGGGTGGTGTGTTCGTTCGTGTGTAGATAGCAATAGCAACCATTAGGATACAATATGAAATAACAAAATAGTATTGAGATGAAAAGCCTTAAATGCTACGGATTTCTGATAAGCGGTGTTTTGTTCATTAAAACAAACTTAGACATTGACATAGACATAGACGACGACGGGGAAGACTTTTTAAAATTCCTCAGTCACGGACGAATTTGTTGATAGAGAGTCCGATTATTCGAGCTCAAATCGCACTTGGCAATATATCGGAAGAGGTGGATATATTTGCGTGTTCTTGGTGTGACTTCCAATGTGCTGCACTAAAGTATTTATGTTATAATAAGGTGTAGAAATAAATAATAAGTTAAAATAAGTATAATATCATGTGAAATGTAATCGCTTTAGGTATAACCTGTAAAGATTTCATTTTTTGTTAAATAAATAAATAAAATAAATTGAAATGCGGAACTGCAGTTTTGCGTACATAGGGATTATTACATTGAAATTTGTAAAATATGATACAAGAACGCGTTTAAAAAATATTTCCACTGCAGTCAGATCTTTAAGGTATTTGCAATTAGTGTTTTGGTAACCCTCTGAAATATATAAATTGATTGTGAGCAAATATTCCACATCCACTGTAGTTTAACAAATGTTTGTCACATGTTAAAACGTTTTAAGTGTTGTTAATCTATTGTTGTTAAGTTGGTTTCTAGATGACAATCATAATGCTTAATTTTCGCTTTCTTATGAGAAAATTTGAGCAAGGTAGCTCGATTGTAAACTGGTTTTCACCATATAATATTTAAATAGTGAATGACATCACGCACTTTATAGAGACCTCTCTCTCGGGAGAGTATTAGCGTCAAATAGTATACTTGTGTCCGGTAGAACCGGGTTTCTGTAGTAAGGCCGGAGCAACTAGACAATGTGTCGTGTGAAAGAAAGCGAAAGTAAATCTAACAAATCCATTGTAATTGTTATTATGTCGACAGCGTACTTAAAAACTTAATATGCCTTATAGAATTGTGCTTGAATAATGATCTCACGTTGTGCATCGTATAATACTATTAATTGCAATGGGACGGAAAATGCTTTTTGTGAAAATGTTCGTGAGACACTGTTTTCTGTTTGTAGCAGCACGAGTGAACATCAATGGTATTCTTTTTGTGATTAATGTACGAGTGTCGTAGATACTGGATATGTTGCAGTCAAACCTCATAACCGGTCATACACCACCTTTGAGTGCAAATATCAAGTAAAAGTAGTTTTGACACGTTATGATACTATATTCATTTTCAGCTCCGTATACTCTATATTTACAAAGGTATAAGACAAGAAAAGATTAGTATGTTATTTGTACATACATAAATAATTTCCGAGCACTTCCTAATATTTTATAGCAAAAAAAAGTACGCAACATTATATTTTTTATGCAGTTTTAATTCGTTTTGACCATTTATCTGTTTTGACTGTAACATATAAATAAGCTTCGTATATAATATCTATACGAGTACTTGTAGACTCAAACTGTATTGATGAACAGTACGTAACATTGTTTTATTTAAAAATATCTTTAGGTCCTCTGACGTTAATAATACTTTTATTGTCACAAACATACATAAACAAATTTTCTTTTGGTCTATTTGTCTCAGCAAATGTTTAATAAATCTATTTCATGTTTTGTACAGTTTTTGGCATATTGGCAACGCAATTAGCATTTCTTGAAGTTTCGTAATTTATACTCTACTGCACCAAATATATATTTCAAGTTTCTCAAGCAGTGCAGTGACATATTTTTGTAATTTATAAATAGTATTACATAAATTAATTTCACACAGTTATCTTGCTAGACACATTTTTGTAATACATAAGGCACCAATAAAATATTATTAGTAATAAAATAGCCTGTGCAATGTCTAACATAATTGCTGTACCATTTTCTATTGATACTTAAACTACGAAAATTGTATAACTATAATTAAACTTCCACGTACTACGATATGACCTGCTTCATCAATGGTTGTAATTAAAATTATTAAAAAATATTTTAGATCACAATCGTTTTATTAAATTCCATTTGTATCGCAGTCATCGCATATAGATTTGATTGTAAAATGAAATGGCTGTACTGTTATAAACCTTTTTTTCGTATTTCTCAAAATGATTGACATAAGAATCGACATAATCAATTATTTACTGCATTCCTTTTACTCTTCAACCCTTACGCAATGTTGGAAAGATTAAAACTAACGCTGGTATTTTTATTATGTGTTTTCTATTGATTACCATTGTGTACTATACTACTATTGTTTAGAACTACTACTTTTAACTATTGCAGCAAATCTAATGGTTATTTTAAAAAATAACCTAGAACATCTCTGGATGTATCAGACCCTTAAGCATCAATTCAGTCTTGGGTTGTTTTTTGGTCCGAGGTATAGAGTAGAGTGAGGGAGAGAAATAATGAAGAAGAAAAACTGTTTAGTGTCTGATTAGAATATCACAAATCCATATTTTACCGCGGGTGTTGTATGATGCGACTAAGTGTTTTGGGATTTTAAGTGATAGTTGATGCGTTTGGAGTCCTTTCACCATCCATCCCTTATTATACTATCTTTTCGCCGTATTATTTCCGAAATAAGATGATAAACTTCTCACTCTGAAGCTGTTGCCAGCCCTTTTTTGAGGTTTGGAGTACTAACTTACTTAATTAGATTGAGGTCTGTTAATAAATTATATAGTTAGTGCTGTAAGATTGACTGGATGATTATATTAACGGTTATTGCGATGAGAACGAATTTTATTGTAAATAGTTTTGTTTGTGTGTTTTTAAACTTCGTGCTACTTTTGTTGTGTATTTTAACCTGATTATAACGGCACAGCTCTACTACTGATGTGTCTCTACTATGTCCCCACCAAAGGACTCGAGCCTATCCTATATAGAGTGATTTGGCCACATTCCCCCACACTGACCAAGAGCGGGTTGTTAGACTAACGACTACTACCGTGATAGCAGCCGGGACCGACGGCTTAACGTGCCCTCTGAAGCACGGAATCATCTTAACTTTCGGATAATCAGGTTATTCAAGCCTGCAACATCCTTTCAAGCTGGGTTAAATCTTACAAATTAATTTTGTGTGTTTATCCCCTGGGGATCGAACCCGAGACCTCCGGGATTGAAGCCAAGCGCTTAACCGTGAGCCCATTACTAATATGATATAATACAATAATTTTAAGTTTGTTACTTTGATTATTTGTTTGCAAGGACTCATTTTCAGAAATACTGGGCCGATCAAGGAAATTATTCCACAATCACAAAGCCATACTTTTCATAAATTCTATTGAGTCTATAGCATATTTAGAGAGACTATAAATCATCACCTTAAACTTCATAATGGGTAAGCAGTGAAGTGATTAAAGAAATCTTAGATATAGAAATATCTCTATCTTCTAATAATATATACTACTATGCGCCGAACTGCTTTGGGGTTATCACATGATATCGTAAGGATGTCAAAATTCCCACGTCTTGCTCAACCTTATGTGTTTAAAGTAATGCGAAAATCGCCTTACATAAATGCAATGCCGAGTGCAATAATAAGTGCAGCCGCTCGCGCCGCAAAGCCGGTTACTAAATGCTCAGACTCTGTTTTCAAACTTATAATGAATGTAACGAGCTATTTGTAAAATCATAATGTTTATGCATGAATATTGTAAAACTCTGTGTAATTTTCTTAACTTCATATAGATACCGTACATTAAAGGTATATGTGCATTCTAATGGTAATGCAAGGTAAATTTTAATGATTTATAATTAAGTGCAGTGTACATTCCACAGTTAATTATAAACGATTAAAAATTTACGTGTTCGATTTTGTAGAGAATATATACAAATATGTTTGTGGCGCGAAGTTTAAAGAATATTTTTGTAGAAGCAGCTTTGTTTAGCAATGGCAGTGATGAACTGGTATTGGCTAAATGTATTGTTTTGGTTATTATTACGTAGGAGCTGAATGCTGTGCGCGCAGGTACCAGCATATTGTATCTAAGTATTGAGTGGCCGGTTCCACTGACCTCGGTTCTACCGAAGCAAGATACAATTCCGCTAATAAACAGCATTTTTCAGTGTTTTGTAGCATTATCTATATGTATGGGAAAAAATCTATATCATTTAGTTCATTTTCATTGGTATGAATATACAATCATATTTTATTACTTAAAACTTATTGCAATCTTTACTTTAAAAGACTCACACAAATATCTATTAAAAACGTAACATCGACCTTAATTTCATCTTAACCACAATAATATTTCTGAATTATATTATAACTAATATGAATGAATTTTATGATATTATAAAGGAAAAATACAATTATATCTAAACATAACTACTAAATTGTAATCGTATTTTTAAGTAAAAGAAATTGATATCTCTTAAATTGCTGTGTTATTGTCGTAAAATGTTGCGTTTATCATATTTGAGTAGAATCCCGGCCATGTCGCATGTTATGATTGCATTGGTACAGGTTCACGTTTTGACTATTAGGTGTTAATAAAAATTAGTACATTTGTAAATGGTGTAGAAGGTAAAATATCAGAACAGTGACCTTTAGTCAAAATTACGAAGCGTGACGTGAGCTTGCCGATCTGAAATCACGCAAACCTATTACCCATATGCTATTATGTGTGCTGTTATCTAAAGTGGTTCGATATCTTAGATATTGTCATTTAAGTAACAGTCGAATCGATCATAATAAGTTCTAGAGACTGTGCTCCGGGGTCGAATTACGTTCTAGTCTTCGTCGTCTTTCTTTAGGCAAACCTTTTTTATCTGATGCTTTACTAATTAGTACATATATCTTTGTCTTTTTAATAATGATGTGACAACAAAATAGTGTAACGAAAACTTAAAATGAACATTACATAAACTCTTTTATTTATTATTTGCAGAAGCATGAGGGTTATTTGGATTTAATTATACATTTAAAATACACTAGTGGATCGGCCCAGCTTCGCACGGGTAGCGTAGTTTTAAGAATATCTGAGGTTTCCTCAATCACTGCTCAACCTTTGTGAAATTTAGCGCAACTTCTAGCACCTGAATAGTGTAGCTTTGTGATTGTGAAAGCGCTTTAATGAACGGTTCAGTATCTCTGAAAATAAACCCATGCAAACAAACAATCAGAGTTATAAACTTTGCAAACATCATATATATACTCCCGGCTACCTTTTGCGCGCGCAATCATTACTAAAAAATAATGGTCCTTATAGCATGATCCAGTATTCACGTGCAACGACAGGACGCGATGGCTTATTTCATGTATATGTTTGGTATTTCTATACCGATTTCTATGTTTTTTTTATTGAAAAAGCGTATTTTTTTATATATATAAACGTAAGAGTAAACAAATATAATCAGAATGCTCCGAGCTGCTAAGTTATCAGGAGTTACACGTGTTATTGTGAGTCAACCATAAAAGATAGCCATATACTGTTGAAGGATATTTTTAGACAAATTTTGTGTACAATATTTCCGTAACACATGATTTCTATGTAACTATAACCATCGAGGCTGCACGCGCGAGGGAAGCTTAAAAAATGGAGTAACTTCCCCCGTTTTCCCAAAATTCCCCTTCAATACTCTGCTGAAAAGTACACCATAACCTACCCAGGAGTATGAAGAATAATTCTATCAAGTTTAGTTAAAATCCGTCGAATAGTTTTTGTTTCCATAAGGAACATACAAACCGACACACAGACAGACAAAAATTTTACTGATTGCATTTTTGGCATCAGTATCGATCACTAATCACCCCCTGATAGTTATTTTGAAAATATATTTAATGTACAGAATTGACCTCTCTACAGATTTATTAGAAGTACAGATTACATCAAATTATTGTCTCTAACAAGAACGTTACACAGTTATACTTAAACTAGCTTTTTTCCCGCGACTACGTCCGCGTGGACTACATTTTTTGCATCCGGTTTACATCCAAAATACCAAAACACTATCTTTACTTCTGTCACATGACTAAGTACAACTCAGCCATGTTGGTTTCCTCACGATGTTTTCTTCACCGTTAACAGCCATGATAAATTAACCACACATATGTCTTTAGAAAAGACAAATTGGTGTAGGCGCGACCCGGGATTTAAAAACTAGTCGCTTACACGTTAACTGGTGTTCTACCCATTGAGCTATCACGTCGTCAATTTATTCGTAAGTAAGTATAGCGTAAACTAATATATCTTTGGGAATATTTGTTTAAAAATAGTTAATGAATTAAATGTTAGAAACATAT
This sequence comes from Bedellia somnulentella, assembly GCA_963576735.1. Taxonomy (NCBI): domain Eukaryota; kingdom Metazoa; phylum Arthropoda; class Insecta; order Lepidoptera; family Bedelliidae; genus Bedellia; species Bedellia somnulentella. The sequence goes on from OY755170.1 coordinate 7,444,682, forward strand.
TCTCAGACCTACTAAATGAATACGCAAAATACATACAATTTACGTTCAATTATCTTTATTCATACAATATTTGCATAGTTGAATGTAAAAAAGAAGGAATAGTGCTTCCTATTATTCTAAGCTAACACAAAAGAAGAAAAAAATACAAAAAGATTGTAATCCCAGAGATTCTAACCTGGGTCTTTCTTTTGAATGGTATTAGCTTAGCCAAATGGTAAAAGGTTACGCCACGAAGACGTTGACGTTGGCATAAAATTTTGATACGCTTTACTTTATGTTATACTATTCACGAACAATTAAATGGACATTTATTTTGATGAAAATGGATGAAACCCTTAGGATTTCCAAAAAAACTATTAATGAAGAGTCTGATAAAGTCGTTCCATGAAAAAATGAATCGTTAAAATATGGGGAGCCATATAAAATTTATGTTTTTTTTATGCTCCTTAAGCATAGTTATTTTAGATAGAGGCGTCGATGATGGAAAGTAGCGTGAAGCACGTGCGTGTGATACGTATGAAGACCGCGGGGCGTTTACAACAATTTTAACTTTACGGAATCCATAAATACACACCTTACATAAATACATTTGCCATTTGCCTGTAAATTTTTATTCGGATTCTTTTTATTGTTATAATTTTGAAAATTATTAGTTTGTAAGTTAAATTATCTTAAATAATTTTTGTATTATTATTTTTATTGCTTTTTTAGAGATTTTATCATAAATCTTTTATATTTTAATTCTTTATGTAAAAATTAGTTACCTTAAATTTTAATGGAAACCAGAAACGAAAGCTGCAACCTGAGATACAGGCGATGAGCCTAGTTCAGGTGCAGTAGACCATAATTGAAAACTGATGTACCTTTTTTCTGAATAAAGAATTTTTGATTTTTGTTTTTTTTTTTATATATTTTGGACTAGATAGTAGCCAAAAAGCATGCGTTATATTTAGGTAATCAATATCGATATTATCGATACAATAATAAGATTTCGGTTTGACAATAAGTTGCGCGATCGGGAGCCATTCAGTTGTGATTCACACGCAACATAGTAAACTAGGCCGTATTGCTGTCTGTTGAATGTGCTACATTTCCATTGCAGAATAGCTGTAATAAATAAATAAATAAATCATTGCACAGTGAGACATAACTTTAGCAATTGTCAAAAAAGACTCAGGTATCGAAAGCGAAACTAGAGAGTTACTAAATCAAACTGTCTTAAGCACAACACTTATCTATTCGTAATAAAGCTAGTAGTGTTGTGTCTTATAATAATTAATGGTTAACTTCCAACTGGCACACTTCTATCATAACATAACATAACCTAAACATAAACGTTCATGCCGATTATCCCCGAAGGAGTTGGCAGAGGTACAAATACTTCTGGACATCACGTGACTTTGTCACTTGGTGTTCAGAGTACGCACACACTGCACACAAATCTACACATACAGAGTACACTTCCATCATCCATGTAAATAAGATCTAAATTTTAATAACTAGTTTTGTGTTATGATTGGGACTCTTAATATCTTATCTGTCCTTATGAAGATATTTACTTGTTAAATTGTTTTAGCTAGCCGTTTTATTCAAGAATCAGATTCTAAATGAAACGGCACAATAGGTATTGTCGCGAGATAATTGCGCAGTCACTGTAAATAATTGTAAGACCCTATCGAAAACCGATTTAAATTTGGAGAGATTGGATGTTAGTGAACGGTTGGTTACGTTTATAATTCGATTAGGCAAACTTAATGCATAAATTATGAAAAGTGGAAAACATAAACGGATGCTACCGACTTCGAAACGGAGGTCATGCCGCGCGGGTTAGTGGCTTGCTTTTTTTATAATATATCGATACTAACTACATTACGACAATGGGTGTCTTGTCGTTTAAGTAAAATAAGGAAATCTGGAGTGGACCACCGATATTACTTACCTAAAAGTAAATAATCTCAGGTGTAGACCATACACCGTACACATATGTCAGAATATATAAACAAAAGTACTTAAAAATATTTCAAGCTGTTTTAACATGAGGATTTTATATCAGAGAGTAATATATAAATAATTCACAACGCTTTCATTTTATTAGTCTTCTCATCATCATCAACACTTAATATTTCAATTAATTAAGTGCTTTGATGCATATTAATTTACTTATTAACAAAATTGTATATTTTTATTTGTCACCTCTAAATATTTAACTTTCTCAACAGAGCAAGTTGATCCTGGACAAATCATAAACGTTATAAAGCTAGCAACAACAATACATATAATTTACAAACTTATTCTTTGTCTCCGTCCATATCGCAAACCCTATAAATCTGCTACAATAACCAAGTTATTCTCCGCAACATTACATAACAAGTTAATATGATGATTGCGAATAATGAGGGAATAATTTCCAATGTTTTGCAACCGCTAAGTAAAAAGAACCCGGATCGTAAGAATCAATTGTAAAAATTCATTCAATTATTACCGGTCTGTAGTATGTGACCCTTCAATTAGTACTGGGCCCGACCGCCACAAGGGTACGACCTCTAAATAATTTGACTGGGTATTGTATTGTTCGCGCCTCAGGATTTCCTCGTCGGAGGAAACCATTTTAATTATAACTTATTGAAATTCCATTACTCAGTTATCGTTCCTCACTTATTTTGATTTATTATGCAACTGAGTAATGTTGCAATCGAATTATGTCCGGGACTTATACACATTCTTATTTATTATAATTTTAACTTGCTCATTATGAAATTGAGGGTCATTTTGATATCTAAGTACTTAAATAGTGCTCGGATTTCATTGGTCATCCAAAGAGGAAATGTTTTGTAATTTTTCACGCGTTTCTGTTAAGTGAGAGCGATGAATTAATCTTATTCAAAGTCATAGTGCATTCGTACAAAACGATGATAGTTTATATTATAATAGGCCTATTAGGTGAATGCACTGTAAAGCAAAACGTTGGTACACTGAATTGCATGTAAAATAATTACACGTGAAGTTTAGAATCACTAGTACCTCTTGGTGGTGGCACTTCGGGGATTTACAGCGTTAATGTTTAGTTAGGATGGTTTATATAAATTAATAAATAGTAGGTTTTTACAGATTTTAAACCACTTGATACATTTGTTTTAAACATCTTTAACATAGGTATGTTCTTTAATACTTTTTAATACAGTACTTAGTACTTTATGCATAGCGCAGTGATTTATAAGATTTTGTAATTTAATAAACGTGTCTACTTAAGTAGGAAATTACGGCGTTTTATAATATTTATGTTAACAACATTTCATAATTCAATTATGTTTATATTTGTGGTCTCTTCAATGAAAGGGTACTACGTAAGTTCCATAAATGTTCAGCATAGTATGTATTTTCAAGAAAATGTTACGGGTAAAGCCCTGAGTCACCTACATACCTAGTTTTAGCCAGCTAAACTTAAGTTTTATTGATTTTTCTCGAATTTTGGGTAAACCTCCTACCTAAGTTACCAGGGAAAACCAAGCCGCTCCTCTAACTTGAACCACAATATGTAAAAGATATATAAAAGTAGCTAATCTTCCCAAAACTGTAAAACGCATAAAAAATATCACTACTAACTAAATACATTTCTACTTGACTAAAGGATCTGTGTTTTTATAATTTATGTTCCATGATGTAGTTAGAAATTGATCAGTCATCGTTACCAATGAAGAAAATAATGGTTAAATAAGATTAATATTTTTCTCAATTACCTTCTGAAAATAGATATCGAATAATAGATTCGAATGAAGTTCTAGCTATTGACTATCGCTCTAGAATCTGTAAGAATAAGTTACATTTACATTGTGTTGATCCGCCAACTATCGGAAGCAATAGACACCATCAAAAGAAAATAACCGTTCTCGTTCGCAAGGCACACGAGAACGTAACACCGGCACCAATTAAGCCGACGACAGTTGCAGTTACATTTCAAAACGAGCTGACGTCGACCGCAGAAACATATTTTCAGGAATGTCGACTCTTAGTTTGCGGTGTTATCCTATTATCTAACAATGTTGCGAGTGCCGTACAATGCTGCTATTATGGAAACTTCAAGTAGTTCTAGCTATGCATTTAATCACAGTTATTGAGTATTGTTTATTTCATACTGTTCTTATTACCTTTCCTCGAATTATCCTTGTTGTTTTAATGGTTTTTGTATGATTAGTTGTTTGCTTGCAAGGTTCGACCTGCATTATAATGATAAAACTTAACGATTTAAACCAAACGAGAATGAAAATGTTAAAACATTATCTTGACTAATTATAAGTTCCTAACATGTTAATTCAATAAGATCACACGTTCTTAATGTAGTTATCACATTTAAACAATCCTGTCTCGAAAATTGTATTTCGTTCAATTGCCATATAAGCGGTGAGAGCCCATGACTTTCTAATATTTTTCTAGGATTCAAAAAAACGTCACCTCAACTGGCAAATATAGTTCCGGGAAGTATAGTAAATGGTTCATGTAAATATATGTCCGGTTCATCGCGCGCTACTATATATTTAGAGAATCGTAATTTCCGTGTCAGGACAACACTGTTCCAAGGTGCCATTACTGAACAGAACTAAATTCACCAAGCGGAACAATGTCTTCGTCTATCCATGATGAGCGTGGAACGCAAATGTTATGTTCAAGCCATCTGGCTTGAACATAACATTTCTGAAGGATTTTACCCACAAAGCAGAAAACAGAACTGTAGAAACTTAGTATTTTTATCGATTTAGTATCTGAAATAGAGATGAGCAGATATTCCCACGCTGTATTGACGATACCGATTACCAGTCTTTACGACCTGCATAAACCTCTCTGGTTCTTGATTTTTGAATCTTCAACTTTTACAATACGTTGTTTAATTTTTCTCGTTTCGGATAACCTTCTTTTGAAATAAAACTTTTCTGTGCGCCTTTTTATTACGCCTTGACACACAGCCATGCTTTACTAGTTATAATATCTACATTGGCTATTCTAGATTACAAACGAAATTGCACTTGACATTTTGATTTCAATGTTTAATCGCATAAGCATCTGCTAGTATCGATCATACATTTTTTAATTAATGTTTATTCAAAGGTCATTAAAGAAGGTGTTATTTTAAACTATTGATCACCTGATGACGGCCATGACAGTAAAGTTATTCTTATAACATAAGTTTCTATATCGGAACGATAGACATGACAAATTCATAAGAATTATTTTTTCAAGATATGTAATATTAAAAATTCGAAATCATACTGTATCCACCATTGTGGATTAAGGCCATGTTAACCTTTATTCACGGGTGTAATCCCAAAAAAGTATAGCCAGAATTGTATAACTATCAATTCTCAATACACTATTAAAGATGGAAAGGGATATAAAGCATATTATTGACGGCTTACAATCACGTCCACTCCTTCAAATTCCCAAGATCCCTTATTCACCTCATAAAACACCAACCAAGAAATTAAACCCTTTGCAAGATGTATCGATGCTATTCGAAACCGACACTCCGCAGCCAAAAAAACAGCATATTAACAGCAAATACGATTGCTTCGATTCCGTTGCGTAAACCCTCGCGAAGCATCATCAATCAAGTGGACTTAAGTGTCACCTTTACTAGGCTCAAATTGCAACACTTCATCAGGAATGTGTAGAAAAATATGAATAACGAATAGTAATTGTGTGTGCCCTATGTAGGTGGTGTTAATATTAGCCCATAGCTCCATTAACAAATAAGTACTTAAACGTTTTTACAATGTAAGGCTGATCGGTTCAGTCATATATTATCGATGGTCGTGATTTTAATCCATTGAAATGTCTGATATTGTGTGTCCTAGTTTGTTAGTAGTTATTGTAATGCTGTTTCAAAACAGAGTTTGGGTTCATAATAGTTGATACATCATTTATTTATATTTATATAATATTATAAAGAGGAAAGGTTTGATTTTTTGTTTGTTTGTTTGAATTGAATAGGCTCCAAAACTACTGGACGGATTTGAAAAATTCTTTCAATGTTTTAATGCTACACTATTCCCGAGTGACATAGGCTATATTTAATTTTCAAAAAAAATTAGGGATCCTCACGTAAACTTCAAAAATGTAACCCAAGGTGTTAAAGAAATACCAAATAAATCCTTACATCGCGTGCGCTGCGAAAACTATTGACAATAGAATAAAATTATGCGCTACAATTTTATAGAACACATCATTATCTAAAAAAAAATGCCCCGACAGCATGTCTCTAACTATTATAGCTATCTCACAACAAGCGTCATTATATAAAATTATTTAAAAACTAGCAGCCCGTCCCGGCTTCGCTCGGGCATAAATTATCATTAACATTTTGTTTTTTATTTTATTACATGTATTATTATTTTAATATATTTTTTTTAAGTTTTAAGCTATGTTATATTTTTTTGCTGTGTAGTGTCGGCTTAGAATAGCACTACCCCATTTCTTCCGGTGGGTGTACGTAAGAGGCGACTAACGGTTTTGGGGCTTTTGAGGGATTTTTGGGCGATGCGGTTGGTGACCCATCACCAACATCCTTTATTTCACCATCTTTTACCCACACAACTTCCAAAAGTGGCTGAGGAATTTCTGATTCCTTAGCTCTGGCTACCCCTTCTAGGGATTTATAGCCGTGAGTATATGTATGTATGTATGTTATATTTTTATTGTATTTATATTTAGATATATTTTTTTATTTTTCATAATGAGTAATTACATCAAAAGCCATTCAATTTATAGAGTTAGAGCTTCCCTGTAAACAATATTTGACGTTTTGTTGTATTTTGGGGTAGCAAAATAAATTGATGTTCAGGACAACGTACAGTTGACCGTGAGTAAAACAATTCTTTCGCAGGTCAATCCCTACTACTAAGATGTTTTAACCCGAAATTGTAGCCGTTTAAATGGAATTGGCAGATCAGCTGGGATCATCGGTATTCTCGGTATATGAGCTAATTGACCGGCTGCTGGGCTAGTCATTTATATTTGTTTTCGAACAAGTCTCGCTATATAAAAATACTAATAAGTATTCATAAACATTTAGACTTTAGCATAATATACTAATAGTTTAAAGGTATTGTGCTATTTTTATTATGTACCAATTAATAAAAAAGCACTTAAAGATATTTTTAACATTTATCTACAACACAACAAGCCTCTACCATGTTATAAGTATATTGATTCAATTGAAAAGTGCGTGACATGTTTCTATACTTTTAATTCTGCAATGTCAAAATTCGTTTATTTTCGCACTATTATACTCCATAAGAAGAAGAAGTCGAGTAAAAATTTAAAAGTTTACCATCGAAGTAATTGATAAAAGCAACAATCGTTATTGTATTTAGTTCCATAAAATGTCTAATCCTGGCGTGCTGTAGTAATGAGTATCGCGGTACCAAGTAACCACGACTCGGTTGCATGATTGAGGTTGTTAATGTAATCGAGCGGCGCGGGACGGCAGCGGGACGGACGCGGGCGACAGTGGGACGCTTCGGCAACTTCCTACGATTTCTTTGATTGTTCTTTCAAGAATACAGAAAAACGGTCACGACACCCGTAGCACCGAATAAGACCTTATCACGGACCCCTGAGAACGCACAATGTTTATTAATTCGGTGTTTTGCATACATGAATGGTGATGCAAATTCTAGCGATTTCGTTTGACCAATTAGAGTTTACTTGCATCACCCATTGATGTCATGTATATTAAGGTACTAAAGATGAAAACAAAGGTTTTGGCCGATCTATAGCCGTCTATAGCCTATAAGGAGTAGCCGTTTTTTACTACTAGTGAGATTGGTGAAGCAACATTAGACTAAGATCAGGCAGAATTTTAAGAGTTTTCAAACAATGACAGCCACGCAACTATTTTAGTTTGATCGTCTTGGGATCGAGTCTTGTAGAAGACTAAAACGCACTTTATACAACTGTTTCAAAGTTGAAGTATGAATTATGATATTGTGGGAGTAATCAAGCGCAATTAATTGTCATAGAATTAATTTTTCAAATTGTACAATAAAATGTGCGTGGGAGGGTATTTTTCTCAGAGATCTGTTTAAATGGTTTATTTCGTAAATTTGCCGAAATGTACTTCTGTTTCCTAAATAAGGTGTTTATTCAATTAATTGCATAGTCAAATTGAAAAAAAATGATCTTGAACTAATACAACAGACTCAAAAAAAAAAGATTTAATGTTATAGAAACTATCAACAATAATTTTAACAATCTAATTTCGAGACAATTCATTCATCATAGCCCACATATGTCTTCATCGAGAGGCTCGAGCCTACCCTCAATGGTCGTCGTCCATCAACCTGGCTAAGTGTGGTTAAGCACGCTAACGATTCATCCCGTAATAGTAGTAGTCTGAAGTCTGAACCAACGGCTTAACGGCCCTCTGAAGCCCGGAATAACCTTTTATTTTTGGATAATCAGTTAATTAAACCCTGCAATATCCTTTTAAACTCGAGTAAATCTCACAAATTAAAAATGTAAGTTCAGCCCCCTTGAATCGAATTCGACACCTCCGTATCGAAGTAATAAAATTTGCACCCAGTGTAAGCCAAGGGCTCTATCGTTAGACCACGGAGGCAGTAGATTTGAGATAATAGCACATTTAGAAAATCTTAATTATAATTTATTTCATACAATTACAATTAAGAACAAAGTCAATTTTGCATCTAAATTTCTGCCCTAACCTATTACACTTGTTACTACGAAACAATACAGATGATGGGCGACTTTCGTACTTGGCCAAATATTTACTTGATTATTCGAGTTGGTTCCACCTCAACCATAGCCTGGGACATCGGAAAAGAGTCAGTCACGATAAAACTACTTCAAGATCATCGCATTCACGAGATCTTGCGAAAATAAACGTTTCCATTGCCTCGTTGTGGGATTATCCTTAAATGTGCTGGGTTTGAGTTTTGAGAAATTGGCATCCATTATTATTATCTATGAGAACGACCGTCACGGAGATAAAAATGGAAAGGATGAACAGAGCAAGCTATTTATTTAGCATTAGCTTTGAGTAATCTTTGCAAGACAAATTGTCATGTCCAAACGGATCGATATCCGTTTACAAGGACAGTATTTGGTGGTTAAGTAGCAAAGAGAATGGGCAGCTCAAACTCAGCGCTCTACATTGTTTAGACCTACATTTTATTTCAAAACTCAGCTGTACTAGTACTTTGTTTTATGATTACGTTTGCTCCCATATACCAACGATCGTTAACAGATATAGTAATTATATTAGCTATCAGATAAATACAAACTCGATGTATATAGTCACTTAAACTATATTTATAGAGGTTTCCACACGTTATTGATTTTTAATGCATTATTTTGTGTAATAATAAATTTGTGACAAGACAAAACCATAGCTTGTAGAGCTTGTATGGTATGCGGAAAGTTACATCTGGAGTAATTTTCTCAACAGTGGAAATCCACAAGCAATGTCATACTATCTAAAATTTTGTAACGAAGAAGAAGAAGAAGAAAAACGTTTATTCGCCATTGTAGGCACAAGAAAAACAAGTAACATATTTTTTTTCACAGATACTTAATTTCAACAACATTTAACAATGAATTAATTATAAAACAAACAAAAAACAATAAAAATCATAAAAAAATATATCTTCCGGAAGTGCATGATAAATTTTTACCACCTGAACAGCGAGCTAATGTTAGTGTAGTTGTTTTAAATAAAGTTTTAAAAGTTTAAGTTTTAAATAATACAGCGATGGTTAAACATTGATTCGATCGATCGTCTATAATTAATTATTATAATTGTGCATTGGATATGTAAAGCTTTTTGTAACTCCATTATACATAAGATACTTACAGATAGATTGGAATGAAACTTCGCTCAACTGTAGGTTAATTACCAAGTGAAAGTGTTTAAGAGTGCGCCATGCGCGAGTCTTATTTTCTATACGAATTAATGTTTGTAAAGCATTGTCGTTAAAAGTAGTTCATTTTCTCACTAGCGGTAATCATATTCTTGTTTGGTTTTCTCGCTAAAGTATGTAAAACAATTATGTTCTGTAATATTAGTAACTTCAATATATCATCAAAGCATTTATGTAATTCAGGTGCGCATATTTTGCTTATTGAACATATTTTTTTAACAAAAATGGCATAAAAAGTAGACAATTTTTACAATTATGCATTTGCAATTGGTTGAAGCATAGTTCCATCTCTTGTTATGGGTTTTATACGAGGTGACTAAGGGCACTTAAGTGACTAATAGAAACCCATTACCAATCTTCATCTCAACTTCTATACTACCTGAGATCAGTTCATTTACAGCACGACAAGTAGTTAATGTTGGTATACTTTAGATCAGTGATTAGGACGGGTACAAGATGCAGGGGCTTGGTAACTCGTTCAGAATATTGTTTGACTGCTCGCTCCAAACGCGCATTATTCCATTCAAAGTGTTAACCAGACAGGCAGGCTTTGCAGAGCGATTGTTGACTTATTAACTTTAAACAATTACTTTACTTTGTTTGGGCTGCATAACTTACCTATAGTGAACTATGGTCATGGATTGTACAGAACTAATATAAAAAATGGACTCAAAACTACAACCTAACAGGTCTAACAAAGATAAAATAATTTAGTAACATATCCGAAAATGCATAGGCCCAAGATTTATTGAACTAGAACCGTGGTCAAACCTACTGTTTACCTACTATATTTTTTATGGAGTTGATGTTTTGAAATAGGCGAGGTACCTACCGTGGGCATACCTATGCGGTAGGTATCACGGCTCTAACATGATTATTTTGGTGTGCAAGCTGTTCTGGATCTCTAAAAATGATAAAACAAGAAAGCAAACTGTAGAGATGCCTCTACAAATTTTCATTTGACGGATTGTGATTAGTAGTAAAATAGTTATGGTAGAACAGATGAAAATCTATACATTCACACTCGTATTTTCTTCGCATTATTTGGGTAAAATACTATTGAATTATAGCTTGTCGTCTGTCTTTCTGTCGGATGAAAGTGACGTAGAAATTGTTACTACGAAGCCTTGCCTATTTTCAACATTTGTTATGAGAATACGATAAATGCGAGTGCTGCATCTGATATTACTCTAAGCTACAAAATGCGACATGCATTGAATCCATTGTGGATTTACAATAAAGAAGATTGTCACATGAAACTTCCACAATTAAAATCAAACTATTTTTATAGGATTAACAAATCGATCCTACCAACAAAATATTACCTTCTGTCTGATAAATAAACCACAATAAGTTAAAGAGAAAGGACACATTGACAAGTTATAAGTAGCTACAAGAATGTTATTGTCTCGTTATATAAAACGTTAACAAGCCACAGCAACGATCGGTCTAGATTCAAAAGAATAAAGTGAACAGCTTTTTGCTTTGATTTCAGTTGTTAACCAATAATCCAGTTCCCACACTAGTGCGTGCCGCCACTACCTACTGCGCTAACGAAAACGCGGCTCAATTATTCTAACAACAACTACCAACTCTACTTAATACTATGCTAAAACTAATAGTGCGAGAAACAAGTCATTAATTATGATTCTCGAACTATCGAACTAAGACTATCTAGACTAAATTAAAATAACGAGATCGAGCTGCCGTTGTCGCTCAACGTCCTCGTCGACGACGGCACAGCTGCAAAAATCTAGGTCAAATGTTGACGGAGAAAAAAGTCGTGAGACTTGGACAAAGACACTGAGTCTGTCGGCGAGGTAACAATGATGCCATAATCTGCACCGTATTGATCTCGTGTTGCTTAATAATATCGAGACGAAACATGAAAACGTAAAGAGAGACGGGTGAATACCGGGCGGTCGGCGGGTCCAACGTCACGGACCATTTCTCAGTTGCACCACCCACGAACCTGAACTAGTACGTGCCCGAACAACTAATACCCTTACCCCTATTACTATTGTATCGATGTCGATACCCATTTGCTCGTTTCATTTGAATATGCGCTCTATCAAACTGGTTTCGCACTCATTCTGACTGCTCATCAGGTATTCCGATACCTTTAGACCATTGAACTTTGATGTCACAATGACACAACGAAACATAATATTGACAGAGTGAGCAGTATGGTCGTGTTTTCTCTTTAGCAATGCGTTGACTTGAAACTTGAAACTTTAAAAATACTTTTGGGCCCTTGTATTTTCCATTTAAGTAAATGGGACGTTTATGACATATTAAATATACAAATTTTTCTAAATGAAAATATCCCCTTCGTTCACTTGATACCGAAATTGATAAACTAATCTAAACGGCGACATCCAGGATATTGTCAAGGTTTTATATTGCAGATTATTCCATTCATACACTGTTATACTCTATAATGCAAACTAATAATCACAACGATTTTACAACGGTGATTGATAGTCATGCTGCCAACTATTTAAACTTGTTTTGTATGATTTCATTAAACTCATAAAATTGCATAATCTGTTGATATCTAAACGGCGTGATAATTCAAGCTTAATCTACCTACGATTAAAATCAAATACAAACGAATAGGCAATATAACTTGAGTATTGGTAAATGCCTTAAGGCCTTCAAAAGAGTGACCAGTATTTTTATTACATGTTGGTGCAAGTGTCCACCCACACTGCAGTTGCCGGCTAAACACACACAGAGCCACTCAGAGATAATCATATGGAACACTTGATAATAATTGCACTTATCAGTGAACGAATAAACTTAGTCCAGTTGATTGCGTTGGGTCAAAGTAAAATATATTTTTTGTGTTAAACATAAGGTGCATATTTGTTATCCTGAAGTGTTTGAAAGGAGTGTTACACGAAAAGGCCTTGCCCGCGTCAAAGATAAACGACAAAATGTTAGTTGTAGTACGTAGGTACTGGTTGAGCGTACTTGGTGTGACCTCAACCGCGGCGGGCGCGACGGGACGCGGTCACTCGCCCAGTTCCGGATCGGCTTTGCTAACCTACTGGCCTACCCTTTCACACGGGTCTTTTTTTCGGTACCAATTCTGACCAGTCCATTACTACTAATAAATAAAAGATAAATAAAGGAAAGAAAAATTTCGACAACGGCGGGAAATTTTTCTTTCCTTTTCTATCTTGGTAGACACTATTGGATGTGGGAAGTCATACATTGAATTATGTCAGGAAGTAAACTTGATAGTGAACGACTTATATTTTATTAACTTCTGTTCTGTTCAAAAAAGACTAATTTTATTATTATTATATTCTTAATTGCTCTTAATGAATAAAGTATCGCTATATTAAGAGAGAGTATACTTTTTCTGTCGTCACAATAGCCGAGGCTCTTAAGGCTCTTCTATTCCATAATAATGGTAAGTGCAGCAATACAAATACACACATACATATACTCACGGCTATAAATCCCTAGAAGGGGTAGCCAGAGCTAGCGAATTAGAAATTCCTCAGCCACTTTTGGAAGTTGCGTGGGGAAAAGATGGTAAAATAAAGGTTGTTGGTGATGGGTCTCCAACCGCACCGCCCAAAAATCCCTTAAAAGCCCCAATACCGTTAGTCGCCTCTTACGTACACCCACCGGAAGAAAAGGGGTAGTGCTATTCTAAGCCGACACTACACAGCAAATAAGGTATTATAATGGTAATATAATGAGATAAACACATGAAATATTTATATTATTGCTGATTTGTGCAAAAGTGTACTAAGTGTGAATTAAATCGATCCGTTTAAAGCAGGTCAAAACCGAGATCAAGCGAGTCGGTGTTAAAATTTTTTATTAATACTTACTTACTTTCGTGATCGTGTTTATCATCTACTCTCAAAATAATTATAATTCAAAGGCAATGCAATGAATATCGGGTCCCGGTCAGTGACGAGAATGCAAATACTTGTTACAATATTATGAAATATTTTTACCGCTAACTTAGTATCCTTTTTACCTTACCACGTTTTGTTGTATGCCCTACTACCCACTGCCCTAGTTTCGTATGGGTAGTGTTATTTATCAAACATAAGTTCTAAACATCACATTTAAAAAAAACTAGATCTTATTTTCTACAGACAAACAAACACAAAAATAAGTCTTTCCTTTCAAGAATAATTATAATTAACTTAAAAATTAATGACCACGGTTACTACAAGTGGCTGCTGCAATTCGCCCTAAAGGTTAGATACATGAGATAAATGATTCCAATTAAAATCTCATTTAAAACTCATAATATTTTAATTTCACTAATTGTTGTATAATTTATATATTCCTGTAAATAATTATATTTTCTACTACTACTATCCTCAGCAATTATCCTCATTTTAAGTGTAAGTCAGTATTTCTTTAATTACCTAGAATAATATTTTTTAAATATTTCTAGAATGTTATTTTACGGTATTATTGTTCTATAATTTGCTTAACATAAGTAATATATAGGCGACAACCAATGTGACAAAATCAAACATGATTTTTAGAAGAACAGCATACATGTTAAAATTGCATGTCTATTTTAAGTAAAATGATCTCAATTATCTTATTATCACTCATAATTTCTCTCCTCAAAATAGCGTTTCGTCATACCTTTGTTTTATCGCGAGATCGATATTGTATAATACTTCTATCAAATGACATTGACTTGAGCGATGGTAAATCAAGATTACGTGCTTATATCTATCACAGTAAATAGCGGCTGTTAAATGTTGTACCTATCTATACTCACTTGATAAGTCCAAAAATAGAAGCCAGAATATTTTTAAATAGTAGTACTTTAGTATCTCATGGCATTTGAGAGGGTTATTTAAATTTTTTCGTGACTAAAAAAATTAAATTAACTACTTTTTCTAGTCTTTCAACAATAACTTTATGACCCTGCACTTGCCCATAGTAGCCTCCTACTTTAATTGAACATTATATAAACTATTACAAATAAAATTATTACAGAGTAGCAATAATATTTATCGACTATAAATACAGGAGACATAAAAAAAGGTTATTGAATGTTTTAAAGTGAAACGTATTTTTATTTAAATTAATTCACTACAATTAAAATATTTCAGTAGTTAAAATAGGCAATTTAAAATTTCGCTCAAACACGCTTATAAAAGCCAACTATATTACCATTTTTATGATGCAAATAGATTCCCGAGGTGTGAATTATTGTCGTGAAATTCAAGAAATATGTAGATTAAATTAAATTAAATTTCTAATGCAAAAAAAGTTTCCGATATTGTTCTAAGAATTAAAGGGCGCCTTGGGCTTCGATCTACTATGACGTTAGTAGTCGTTAGTCTGCCAACCCGCACAAGAATGCTGGTACATGGCCAAATTATCATAATCAGGGTAGATTCTGGCTCCTCGGTGGGAACATATGAGCTCTGCTGGTCTCCTACAATATTACCTGAGCAATTATTAATTTGGACAGTACTGCTATCCGTTTTATAATTTAAGCTGAGAGAACCGGTAGAACGCTGTGTAAAGTCGGCTTAAAATAGCACTACCCCGTTTCTACCCGCGGGTGTACGTAAGAGGCGACTAAGGGTATTGGGGCTATTAAGTGATTATTGGGAGATGCGGTTGGAGACCCATCACAAACTGATTTTATTTTAATATGTGACTGAGCGGACTGAACATGTAAGGAATTTCAAATTCCTTAGCTCTGGCTTCCCCTTCTAGGGATTTATAGCCGTGAGTATATGTATGTATGTAGAACAGGTAGAGTTTCTTGAACTTCTGTGGTTTCCGATCCGATCTGATCGATTCGTCTAGCACATTGAACTACAAGACGAACAGAACCAGAAATTATAATATCTTGCAATATGGCAGAGGCAGAATGTAGTTTTACAACTTAATATTTGAAATTAATATGCACATCCGTCTGAGATCAATAAACCCGATTGTTATATGCCAATATGTTTTATGAAACATGATACTAGAGAGTATTTTTTAAGAATACGGTAATATAATAATATTTTTACGACTAATGAATACCCCGCCCCGGTTATGCTCGTTGGCATTTTAGGGTACTGTAATCTACACGAAACCCTTATAGTTTCACTATGTTTGTATGTATGATTAATTTGATGAATCTCCTGGAAGGATCTGACGACTGTGATACAGGTTCGACCTAGTGCAGTCTCAGCGTTTTAATAATGATCAAGTGGTCTTATATGTTTTTTTTCTATGTATTAGCATAAGTCTTATTGTATCTTTACTGAATAAACTATATTTGATTTGATTTGATTTGTACGTCTATCTGTCTGTCCATGGCAAAGCTCAGAAACTCTTAGGATTGGTGTACGTGTACAAAATTGTAAAGCCCAGAAAAGTGGTACACTACCATGAGAAAAATAAACTGATGCAAACATGCCGTATTGCGTATCGATAGAAACGTCCTTCAAAAACCCATCATTTTGGTTTAGGGACCCAGTATTTGTTTGCCGTGTAGTGCCGGCTTAGAATGTCGCTACCACTTTCTACCCACGGGTGTCGTAAGAGGCGACTAAGGGTATTGTGGCTATTTATTGGATTTTTTGGCGATGCGGATGGAGACCAATCACCAAAAACCTTTATTTTACGATCTTTTCCCCCACTCAACTTCCAAAAGTGGCTGAGGAATTTCTAATTCGTTAGCTCTGGCTACCCCTTCTAGGGATTTATAGCCGTGAGTATATGTATGTATGTATTTGTTTGCGATTTATATAAGAGTCAACCCGCTCCTGTAACAGAGGCAACACAGTTGTTCCTAACCTAAATATGAATATAGTATGGGAGTATGAGGATATACAACAATTCTATGAATCATGTGTAAATTCAATAGTCTCTACCTACACTGATGAAAATAAAGGGCGTGAATATAAGTAACTTATTGCACATGCGGAACTAATAAAATTAATTAATTTTAATTTGATGAGTACACAGTGATCAGATAACTAAGATACATCCGAAACTTTTAATATTGGTTTCCGACAATTAAGTTAAATTTTTACAAAGTTAAATAAATTACTTCCACTATACAGTGGCCATCAAAAGTGCTAAAAGGCAAGCGTGAAGAATAATCTAGGAAGTATGAAAAGAAATATTATATTGTAGCGCTTAAGAGCTTATTCCATTACACTTTGTCGTTGCTGAATTCAGACGTCCTTCGAAGTTACTGCCGCAGACGCTTGTTATTCCACTACACAAATTTCAGTTTGAACGTTATTCCACTAGTCTGAATTCAGATTCTGTGGCTTTCAGACGTCTTCATTCAGACAAATGGAATAAGCTCTTTAAGGTTTGCGATGATCATATACAGAGTAGTCTCTGCCTGCACCAATGGCAACTAATACAGTGACTATACGCATATATTTATGGCTAAGAAGGTTTGATGCCTCCGTGGACAAAAAACTTAATAAATAAATATACATACATATCTATATTTCTGTGTATTGTCGGCTTAGAATAGCACTACCCCATTTCTTCCCATGGGTGATCGTAAGAGGCGACTAAGGGTATCGGGGCTTTTTAAGTGATTTTTGGACGATGAGATTGGAGACCCATCACCAAAAACATTTATTTCACAATCTTTTCCCCATTTCACTTGCAAAAGTAGCTGAAGAATTTTCCAATTCTGAAGCTCTGGCTACCCCTTTTAGGGATTTATAGCCGTGAGTATATCTATAGTATATCTATTGCTTTAAAATCAACAGGTGGAATTTTATTGACTTTAGTAAAATGTTTAATTAATTATGCCTTGTCAGCCAATACAGGTCTACTTAATTATAGACTTCCTCGAGAAGTGATTGGAATTTGACGCAATCGCCGGAGTTAGGCGATTAAAAGCACTTAGTGAGTGTTGCCGTTCAATTATCAGTTAGCTTTTCGTCACTTTTTATAAATGAAAAGGAAGTAAAAGTAGGAGCGGCAGTTCACTGAAGCTGATGCTATTCTGCTACTATTATACATAGACAGAAGACCGTGTTTTTAAGTGTATATCGGGTATTCACTGATTGGTATTCTTTATTACAAAACATGTTCCGCATTTAGTACCCAAAAATTTGTGCACTGGGCAATGCCGGTATCGCGGGGGACGAGGTAGTCGGTTTACAATTGCGTGCAGACAGATTTTTATAACACTACTTGGGAAATTGTATCGTACAGAAATATAACACCTTGTTAAATAGTAGGGTTTTATCGTAACATACCCTATGTTTTTATCATAATCTATATATTCATTACAAAATATTAACTACTCATTCTACGACACGTTCAAAGGAGGATCGTTTATATCTCGGATTAATTATTTATTTATATAAAGGTTACAATAGCATAAAATAATAATAAAAAAAGAATAACTGCTCCTCATGAAAAATATATTTATACTCACAAACACCAGACATATTATTTATAACTTATCAGTATATTTGTATATAATAGATAGATAAAAACTTTATTTACGTTATTTACTTTAAAACTTTATTACGCAAATGGATAATAAATAATCAAAAGAGCCAATATGAAGCAGCTAAATAAATAAACTCCATTTGACTGATTCGAAGATATAAGTTATCGTAACTATCCACTTGGATCTAGTCTAGTTACGTAACAATACCTGTTGATCGATAAAACTTGCTACCTATTGCTACCCATACCACACAATTCCAATAAAAATAACGTGAGAAGCAATGGCTTACCGCGTACCAATACCAGTGTTACCCAACTGCCGATCTAAGCTGCCTACACGTTTTGTTAGAAGACGCTGATCAATGGGGAAGATTGGATTATCCATAAGGGATAATTCAACTCAAACGTTCAACGTGACACGTAAAAATAACGTGTTGTTGGTGGTGTTCAGAGTACTCACTTTTTGCTTGGACAGTGTACTCACGTGATAGGGGGCAGGCTTTATACACTCTCATATGACTATGCACAACTCAGCCATGTGGTTTTCCTCAGGACCCTCAACGTTAACAACCATGATAAAATTACCACACATATGCCGTTAGAAATAACAAATTGGTGTAGGCCCGACCCGGGATTTGAACTCTCATCGTCTGCACGATGAGCGGTGTTCTACCCACTGAGCTATCACGGTTGTAACAAAAATAATAATCTAATCCCTGGTAATTTCCTAACAATATAGAGTTTACATATTTATATAAAACTTTGAAAATGAAAATAAACGGCTTATTCGTAAAAGCTTAAGTTTGTATTATAAATTATTATTATATCAGTACGTGTTGGTCCTGGCTCTAACTGCTACAAAGCAGTGGAGTGAAGATTGACTTATCTAACACAAAGATCAGGTTGGGTAGTGCTGAACTGACCTGAAGATACCCTGCAAAAACACATCCGCACTCGAAGCCGTGGATTATCGCTCGTAATAAATAAAAGCCCCAAGTGAACCGTATCGATTACAAAATATACTTCCTTGTGCTTTGTTCTCCAAAATCGCGTTACGTGACACCTTACAATGAGTATTACACTTTATTACACATGCTTTAAAATGAGAAAACGTCACAATAACAAAGTTGGTATGCAAAGAAGACATTAATACGAGTACAGGTAAAGTAATTAGTTTCAGATCTTAACAAGTGTTTGAATTGCGATATCTTACGAAGCAATATATGCAACTTATGTAACAACAAATTATGCCAAAAGATCTGGCTCGAGAGTTGAGCCAGAATGTGTCGAAACCAATCTTGTGTTATTTTCAATGTTGAAGTATTAACAAGTTAACTCGTTTGTACTTAACTATATCAAACAGGCCCGATTAAAATCATTTTCTTAATGTCATAATCATAATCAGCGCAACATTATTCATACTCTTTTATTTTTAAGTGTATTTTTACGCAATATATGTAAACTGCATAATTTATTATAAAATATCAGGCACATGATAAACGATTATTAACATCCCAAAAGATGTAATAAAAGTAATATAATTTCAGTATTTACAAATAATTTAAATAATCTTTATTTACATATATATCTTTATCAAAAATCCTACTAAGTATGAAATACTATTTAAATAAGTGAACATATATAAACTAATACGTTTAATACTCAAAAAATGTTGTCTGTGCAATTCAATTCATTCTGTAACAAACGTCTTAAAAGCACCTGCCACGTAGTAAAAGTTTGTTTGGCAAAATAACTTTATACACAATAGGCACAAACCACTAGCCTTCATTTGCATAAGATTGCAATAACAGCTCGAAATTTTTGCAAGTGATATGCATTTGGCATAATAACACAGACCAAAGTTATTATAGCAACATTAACGTTCACATTAATGATTTCATTGCGCCAATTAATTAAAACTATCGCTTTTAACAGCGTTAATATAATTAATTAGTTTTGGTTTCAGTCATTTTTGGTATTTTTATGTTATAATGTTTTGTTTATTTTCTAACGCACTTCCTGCCACCTGAATTTTTAATCGATAATGTGCAATAAAACATTTAAGATGCTTGAAAAACGTGTTAATTAATGCGGTTTGAATTAAGATTTTAAAGATAATTACTATTAGCTATCAATGCATTATAAACAGCAAACAAAATGTCTTACTCATTATTACAATCTAGGTAAGTTGGATCCTAAACCTCGAACGATATACCTCTCAATGCACTTGAAACAATGGTCTGATTTGATAAATCTAACATCAACTATTTTGATTGACATGTAGAGGGTTTCCTACATCTATAGTCTTGTTTTTCACGTCAAAGACTTGGCCTTAACCCTTGATGTTAAAAATTTAGTAAAAATAGTAACCCAGAAACGGTAGGACAGCACTATTTTAAGCCGGTAGTTTCCAAAGGCAAGGTAACACAATAGGAGCAGCAACACCAGAATATCGATCTTATCACCAGATGATTATTGTAAAAAAAGCTAATCCATAACAGGTCGGTATAGTTAGTCGTTCTTTTTTAAGAATGGAATACTAATACAAAGTAATGAATGGCTAAAATAAATGAAAAAAAAATAAAAATTGGTTTCAATCCTTTAGTATTTTTTTCAGTTGATGCTTCACTGATTCCTCAACATATAATATAGTAATAGGTAGCAGCAAAGCAACAAATATTAAGTAAAAGCACCTAGATGGAGACTAGGTCAATAGGTGTTGGCGGCGCTATTATGAATCCGTCTGCTGTAATTTACCTAATTCTATATATTATTTGTTCCATGCGAGTTAAGTTGTTATTCTCGTGTTGTTACCTATTACACTATTAGCTGTTATTGTGGCCAGTATGCCTACGAGTAGGGTATAAATAACGCATTTAAGTTTATCGCCGCTAATAACGTTATAGTTATTTTGTGTGTCAGTGTTGCTTTCGCGGGCAGGTTTATGTTGTTTTATTGCCTCATGTAATAGGTCTGTTTGGTCAACGACATGGCCACAACCTTGCTGGCTGCGCACTCAATATTAGACTGCGACTGCTGGAAAACAACTGAGCCTGTCCACTCCATTCAACCTTGCCTACATCAATGTTTCAAGCAGTGTAAAGTTATAGGCTTTTCTTCTGTTTAGAGCAATATTTTTGCTGATTTTTATGCGGTGAAGTGTAGGCTTAGCATAGCACTACCCTATTTATTCCCGTGGGTGTTCGTAAGAGGCGGCTAAAGGTATTGGGGCCTTCCAAGTGATTTTTGAGCGATGAGATTGGAGACCCATCACTAAAAACATTTACTTTACAATCTTTTCCATATTCAACTTCTAAAAGTGGCTGAAGAATTTCTCATGCCGAAACTCTGGGTACTCCTTCTAGGCACCCGAGAGTATATATATTGTATATTTTGAATATGCTACAGTTGTATGACATGTTGTTGTTAACTTTTTTTGGTGTCACTGTTCGAGTTTTTTAATAACCTCGCGAACCTAGGTCACCCTTTTTTGATTAATTATTTTTACAAGTACTACAACCGACCTTTATATTGTGATATACTTATAATTAAATTTTATAAGCTTGCGACATACAACAATTACATTGAGAGTAGCCAATGTCTAAAATAATGAAGATAATAACCATTAAGATAATATAAAACCAAATTTTAGTATGCATAACATCATTTATATACTATTTCTTTATCTGCGCACATTTTAAAATCTACTTGAATTCATGATTACTATCACATATGC
The DNA here is from genome assembly GCA_963576735.1 of Bedellia somnulentella. NCBI lineage: Eukaryota > Metazoa > Arthropoda > Insecta > Lepidoptera > Bedelliidae > Bedellia > Bedellia somnulentella. Next base: position 7,466,783 of record OY755170.1, read on the forward strand.
TGAGCCAGAACCAATTTGGAAATATGTTCTTTGGATGATTTTTATTTTTGTTGCTAAATTATCTTAATATTTTTTGGCGAATACATAGTTTTTGTTTCTTTCCTTTAAATCAAGTTGAAAGATGCATAAAAGTCACCAAAAATGTACAACATTGAAAGGCAAAGCTCTAAGGTACATTAGAAAATATGGACATTACATGATTAAACTAAATACGCATTTCTCAACTTTCTAATCGTATAAATTAGTGCAAGTCATAACCTCAATGACATAAAATTGCCCCATCTTATGTAGCTATACCATTGTGTTAAAGTAAATATAACTTATAGAGGTACTTTAGTCATGTAAGGTCGGAGTCAAATAAAACAATTTATTACTAAATCTTTTATGTCAACTCTTTTAACTTGCAATATAATGTTAATATACAAACTTTAAAAATAAACTTTACTACATGCAATATTTGACACAGTAGATCCTTAAAGAGCCGAAGGTTCGGTTCTGACGTGAAATTATGTAACGGGCGTTCAACGATAACACGTATTGCCGCACTGCCACACTGGACAATAACCAATACACCACCGTCTCTTTACGACGTATGAACTTAGCCATGTAGTTTGCCTAATAGGTTTACTCTTACTACTCATGACAAATCACAAAAATATAAAAACGCATTGGTCTGAACCTGCAAGGTTGTTGTTAATCGAAGAATGTGAGTTTTTTTAGATATACCTACCTGATAGTATTCAAGAGTTAGGTAAAATTTCTGAGCAGCGTGATTAAAATCGTTAAAATAGTAGGACACACGCACAAAGCGGCAAACTGATGAATAACTCCATTATCATGCCACAAAACATTTAATGTGGGAGATATCTGTTTAAAAGTTAACGCAAAGTTCTCTGAGAATATTATAATGAATCGTTTAATAAATAATAAAGAACGTCGGTCGGCGGCGGCGTCCGTTGTACAATGGTCCACCGTTATCTATGTGCATATTACGCATTCCATTCACAGAACATTAGGCACCTATTACTGTTATTGTAACTATTTTAAATACACACAAATTAAAATTAGTTTCAGCTGGCTGGATAGTTTTATTAAAGTTAACCTAGTTGACTGTGTAGGTTCGGCTAAGAATTGTGCTTAGACATTACTTTCCGTGGGTGCCTTATAATTGGATTATTTTTTTATAAAAAAAAAGCTTGCTTCCCTTTCCAAACTTTTTCCACTTCAAGTTCCAAAAGTGTCCAAGGGATTCTTATTCTGAATATTCGACTACCTTTTTTGGGATTAACAGCCGTAATTGTTTCTAAATAATACTTGTTGAATGCTATGGGTTTTAACTTTAACGTCATGCGAGAACTTCAGCTAAGTGAACCTAATATTCTCTTTAAGCTAGTATTTTAACGCGAAGAGCTATCTCAATGTGACGTCACAAGCACATGTTCAAAACACACTTGATGTGGAGGGCACGTCCGCAGATACTTTGTTGCGTAGGTCGATCGTACCAACTCGAGTTTTCTATTTCTTTGACTTGCGTAATTTACCAGCGTGTCATTCAAAACATGATTTATAGCTAATATCAATTAAAGTGCTTTTATGGTCAGATAATGCTTACGATTTTATGTCAGACGATTAATTTTTGAAAAGCCTATTTATAATTTTATCTTTTATTAGATTTTGGTTTCCATAATATCAATCACGGATCGATTGTGCTTCAGAGGGCACGTTAAGCCGTCGGTCCCGGCTACTATTACGGTAGTAGTCGTTAGTCTGCCAACCCGCAATTGGCCAGCGTGGTGGACTATAGAAAAAATATCAAGTGAAAACTCAAGGCAGAAGCAATTACACTTATGAACATTATAATGCGATCTTATAGTCACCCGGTGTTCAGAGTATCCATGTTTTGCTTGAAAGGTGTACTTATGCGATGCCTATCGCTATTTTGTACGAATACACTGTAACATGACTAAGTACAACTTCCTTCACTATGTATTTCCCAACCGTTAACAACCATGATAAAGTGACCAAAACATGGTGTAGGACCGACTTGAAATTTTAACCCACACCTCTCTACATGACAGGCGGTTGAACTTCTTACTGAGCTATCATGGTTCCACAATAGCAAAAACTTTTTTCTTAAGTTCTTTAGCTATATTTACATGCATACATATACTCACGGCTGTAAATCCCTAGAAGGGGTAGCCAGAGCTAAGGAATTTGAAATACCTCAGCCACTTTTAAAAGGTTGAGCGGGGAAAAGATGGTAAAATAAAGGTTGGTGGATCTCCAACCGCATCGCCCAAAAATCCCTTAAAATCCCCAATACCGTTAGTCGCCTCTCACGTACACCCACCGAAAGAAATGGGGTAGTGCTATTCTAAGCCGGTACTACATAGCTATATTTATGTCATTAAATAAGTTTTTATTTCTTACAGAGAACAATATATATTCAACGTGTTTGAGGTGATCGTCAGTACATTGGAGACAAAGCTACAACGAATTGAAAATTTAGATAAAGCTGTAGAACATTTGATGAGGCGAGTAGAAGCTCTAGATTCAAGAGTCAATGCCAATATCCTCAAAACAGATGCCATAATATCAAAATTAGGAAATCTTGATTTGAAATTATTCAGTCAACTTGATTTAGGAGATGGCGATTTAGAAAGCACTACTAGAGGTCAATATCATAGAAAGAAAAATGAAGCGCAGATGTTGGATCGCAAGTTGGAGTCTTTAGATCAAAAAGTATCTAATATTGACACAAAACTCGTTGGCCTCAAGAACCAAATCGATAACAACTTTTTACCCGTAGATGATATCAATGCTGAAGCAAGTGAAAAAAAACCAATAAGTTTAAATGTAGTTGAAATAGCTAAATCATTAAATGCAGAGGTAGTTTCTGAAATATCAAAAGAAATAAATCAACTCAGAACTTCAATGTCAACTGTAGACAGAAAGTTACAATTCCACATTAACTTGGTTTCCGAGAACCTTGGTAAGGTCCTTTATTTGGTCGCGGATGTTCACTCGGCAATTGTGGAACCCGAAGCTGCTTCGATCAACTTAAATACAATATTTAAAAATAGAACTTCAACAAGTACGCAGTCGCCGATTGCCAAGGCCAACAAAATCGATACTTTGGTCAATAAAATAATGCCAATGATGAGCGTGTCTGAGAAAATGGATGAAGTTTGGGATGTTGTTGTTGGAACAAAAAGTTCTGTCGATGACTTGGTGCCTAAATCAGATGAATTACTGACTCAAACTCAAAGACAGGAACGTGCTATTGGCCAAATCCATAATGACCTCCGAGTAAAGACTAACCTCATAATTGAAAATTTAGATATAGTTGAGAAAAGGCTTAAAAAACAAGAAGATGACGTCGCGACTTTAGCTCAACGACCGGTTCCTGCTGATTTGTTACTAGATCCGACTGTAGACAAATTAGTCGACTACGCTCCACATCGGTACAGAGTAGATGAAATTTCCACTGATTCGACAACCGCTGCATCTACCAATACATCACCTTTATCAGCGACCTTTTCGTCTAGGTAAGTAAACAATTATGTACAATTAAAAGGAAGCGATTTGTGATAAAACCTTAAAAAAGCGAATGAGCTAAGCGAAATTGTATGAGTGTTTGGATGTCTGTTTTTGCTGTGTAGTGTCGATGAGTGACTAATAGTGTTTATGTCGGTCGCTCCAGCCCCATGCCTTCGAGCCCGAGCCCGGTGACGGTGACGCCGACCAGCGTCAACGGGAGCAGCACCAGCGCGCGCCCGGCCACCCGCAAGGGCGGCATCATATTCCCCAGCATCAAGAACAAACCGATTATCGGGAACAACACCTTTGCGTCAGAAATCGTCGCTAACTACAAAGATGTGAAAGTAAGTTAATATTCCATTAAAACCCACTCTAGCACGACTTTACTGTGCTCTCGTTGCAAATTATCTCTGCACAGCGAATAATTTATTATAACTCGGTGCATGCAATAGAAATATGTGAAGTGGAACATGAGCTCGTATAAGCTAACATGATCGGGACATTCTAAAGGTTTTTATAACAAAACTGAATTGATACTTCAATAATATTTTGATATAAATTTTTGATTTTCAAGTGTTGAATTAAAAGTGTCAATCTAACTGTAGCATTGAACAATTAATTAATTGTGGTTTTTAAACCTTGAGTGAAGACTATATTACGGCAATTATATAACCTCATTCCTATATAAGGCGTTCAATAACATTTGGGATCATTTATTGATATAGCAACGTATGACATAATTTCATCATGCTGAAAACACAGGCCACCTCCATTACATTAAACAAATATAAATATTTGTAACAGAATTTCGCTTTTTTTCATATTACACTGGCCAACACTATTTTTGGTGCCGTTGTTTTAAGACCTGATTATGAAAGTAATTTCTTCACTGATTTCAAATATGTAATCAGTTTTTCTGTATCAGCTCTAGTTTTGAAAATATTAAAAAAAAAAATTTTTCAACGAAAAAACACATTTTTTATTAGTCAGTGTACAAAAAACTCCTCTTAATAGATTTTCTTTCATGTTTATGCATTGGGTTGTCTCTCATAAGAGCCCAGCAGTAATCAGCCATCATGTGAGTATCCCATCTACCCTGGTATCGATCCTCCATGACTTTGATGTCCTGATGAAACCGCTCTCCTTGTTCCTCACTTAAGTCACCCAGGTTATGCGGGAAGCAGTCCAAATGGCTGTGTAGGTAATGAACCTTGATGCTCATATTACATCCCAACTTTTGAAAGCAAGAAAGCATTTGGTTTACAATACTTTCATAATCTTCTGCCTTATGATTACCAAGGAAATTTTTGATCACTTGCACAAATGAGTTCCACGCAGCAAGTTCCGTTTCATTCATAGATGTTGCGAAGTTATCATCTTTAATTAACTGTCTTATCTGAGGACCGTCAAATATTCCAGCCTTGAGTTTTTCTGTGCTTAAAGCTGGAAATGCCCTCGTAATGTATTGAAAGCATGAGCCCGATTTGTCTAATGCTTTTACAAATTGTTTCATGAGACCAAGTTTTATGTGTAGAGGAGGTAAAATGATCATTTCTCGGGGGACTAAAGGTGTATTTATAACATTTTGCTTTCCAACAGCTAGGCTTTCTCTGATCGGCCAATTTTTTCGTACCCAGTGATTCGGTTTATCTCTACTATCCCAAAGACACATAAAACATGGATACTTTGTATATCCACCTTGCTGTCCCAACAGAAAATTAACCATTTTGAGATCGACGCATATAAACCATTGGTGGTTATCATATTTAATCTTTTCTAAAAGCAGTGCAATTGCTTCATACTCTTCTTTCATTCGGGTAGAATGAGCAATTGGAACACAAGCGTGTTTATTACCATTATGAAGCAATACACATTTGAGACTTCTTTTGGAACTGTCTATAAAAAGACGCCACTCAGTTGAGTCGTACTTTTGTAAACCCATTCTTGTTAATAAACCACCAATATCATTGCAATAAACAAGATTGTTATCTTCAGAAAAATATGGTAGCAAATCGCGTTCTCTTTGACGGTAAAATGTAACTCTTGTGTTTGGTGAAAGCAAATTCTTCTCTTTTAATCTAGAAGCCAACAATTCAGCACGCTCCTTTGAAAGATCTAGATCCCTTATCAGATCATTAAGCTCACCTTGTGAAAAAAAACGAGAGGTTCGATTCAACTCGCCATAATCACTGTCGATCTCGGGATTTGCTTGGATTTCGTTATATTGTTCCACTTCGATATCTGGCAGCGAGTGGTACGTAGGCACAGGGACACTTTCGGAATGAGGTACAGGTCTTTTCGCTGATGGTATATCAGGATATGTCCATTTACTTCTATTCTTTCGATTTATGCCGACAATCTTAACCAAACAGAAATAACAGTCGTTGAAGTGATTTTGTTGTTCCCTCCAAATCATCGGTATCCCAAATTTCATACATCTTCTTTTGCAATTTGTCCATTGTCTCAAATGTTCTCTGCATGTTTTACACACAAAATGGGGCACCCAAGGCTTATCTTGATGCTCAATAGATAGGTTGAAGTATGCGAAATATGCATTTTTCACGAACTCTGTTATGGGTTTTCTGTTTTCCTCAAACGTATATTCACCACAAATATAACAAAATGAATTAGGATTGGTCAAACAACATCTTGATGAGCTTGCCATTATGCCAAAACAACGAAATTGATGAAAATAAAAGAATTGCGATACTTTGTTGAAGTCAAAGTGACGAAATTTTAAAATTGAGGGTAGTTATGAAATTAGAGCTGATACAAAAATGGCAGTTGTAGGTTTGTCATCAGAGACACGTTCAAAAACAATATCTAAACAAATTTTTACCGCACCAAAAAAAAAGTTTTTTTTTGTTGGCCAGTGTTATAGACAGACTAGTCGCTGTGTAGCTTGGTTTGATACATACATATTCTTGCAGCTATAAATCCCAATTAGGGGTGGGCAGAGCCTTTATCTGTTATACTATATACTGAAATATAACCAACAATCACTTAAATAATTCCAATTCCCCAAGTCGCCTTCACGACACCCAAGGAAAGAAATTTGTTAATGCTATTCTAAGCAAATTTTCAGTTAAGGCTTGTTACTTGAAAATGTTTTTTGTTGTAAGAATAGGTTGTCAACCTATAAATTAACAATTTAATACGTAAAAAACAGCAAGGGCACTTTTATACGCACCATTCTAGCCAACATGATGCCTAAGTTATACAACAATAGAAATAAATGTGTTAGCGAATTTTTACGGTATTTTTTTTTCGTATACATACCTGCTATATTGTTAGATTGCTGGCGACAGTTACAGCCATTGCTCTGTTTAAATTTTTGCAAATATGCGATTGTACGGTGTGTAAAAAAAAATCTTTTATAATGCTTAAAAGTTCATCAGACCTTAATTCCTTAACCAATATTATATCTGAAACATACTAGTATTATATATGTATTGCTGTGTGGTCTTAGAGTAGCACTACCCCAATTCCTCCCGCGGGAATTCGATAGAAGCGACTAAGGGTATTCGGGCTTTTTAAGCTTTTGGACACCCGTCAACACCAACATAATTTTTCCTGACTCACCTTACAAATATGGCTCAAAACTTATAATTCTGAAGACTACCTACAGCCGTAAATATATGTATTTAAGCAGTGTGTATTAAAGTATCCGTGGAGATATGTAAGAAAAAGTTATTCTCCCATATGTTATATTTTTAACAATTATATTTTATGGTTGTGGGTTCAAGCGATTTTCATGTGTCACACAATATAAAAAGGGTATGTTATAAAAGCGAGGTCTAGGCCAATTCATCATATTATGTATTTATAAACAAAAACACATATTCCCTACAAAAATAATAAGTTATTGTTTAATTCCCGCATATTCATTTCTTCATTTTTTACCTTTATGTTGAAAAAACTTTGAAAAGGCTTAGACTGCCGTGTAGTGTCGGCTTAGAATAACATTACCCCTTTCTACCCGTGGGTGATCATAAAAGGCGACTAAGGGTACAGGGGCTTTTTAAGTGGTTTTTGGGCGATGCGGTTGGAGACCCGTCACAAAAACATTTATTATTACCATCTTTTCCCCAACCAACTTCCAAAAGTGGCTAAGGAATTTCTCATTTCAAAGCTCTGGCTACCCCGTTAAGGGGTTTATAGCCGTGAGTATATGTATGTTGAAAAAACAATTCAAAAATACTTAGGTTTTGAAATCGAATCAACATTCTATATTATCATCAACATAATATAAGTAAATTCTAAATTACGACACTGGACTTCCTGATACTTCAAACAGTCTCCAGCTTCAACTATCCTACAATTTGTTGTTATAATTCTAGAGTATTTTATTAAGTTGTGCGCTTACAAAATCGATGCTCTGTTTTCAAATAAAGGTGCTTAGATTAATTCAATGATAGCTATTTGGCGAAAGATCGGCGGCATATTTGACCCTAGATAGTCACGTAACACAGGGACAAAACTTATATTTACATCATTCGACTCGATATTTCGAACTACTATAGGATATACCTATTTCATAGGAAAAGTTCAACAAAATCTTACATATTTGAGATCTAACACTACCCGTGCGAAGCTGGGGTGGTCCACTAGTTTAAGATAGATAATAAGACCTACTTACACCTACACTTAAGGCTATAGATACCCAAAATGATTAGTCATTAGGCTTTAAAATAGGAAATTCATTAGTGAATTTTAGAAGTTGAAATGATGATTACTCGTAGTTTTCAACCACATCGCCGAACATTCAATTAAAATCCCCAATTTCCTTAGTCGCATCTTAAGACACCCACCGGAATGGTAAAGGTATATGTTAATCAAGTTTTAACAACCGTCCAGTCTCGTTTAAGTATAGACTAGAATATGGTCTGAATTGACTTTAACTTATCGAACGATGTAAATAGGAGCAGCGCCCCAGTTTACCAATAGTCTCTCGCGACAATAACGTCTACGTTAGTTGCGTCGCATTCAGTTAAAAAACCGTACCAGAGCCTTGCATGGAAAGTTGCGTCGAATTACGTAAATCGGGTGCAATGCAAGAATGCGCTTTCCGTGCTTTGTCCCTACTTAGTAAAAACCAGCTATTCTCAGAGTTACTCCGCTGACTGAGCCTTGTGAGCACTGCGTCTCATTCGCTGCTCTCACCAATACAGGTTTTTGTACGCCACTTTATGTTGTTACAGTTTGTATGACATAATATATCAGCGGCAAGTGGTTACGCCAATCCATTCATTAATTTACTGCACATTAATGATTTTAAGTTAACTAGACCACCCCATGTGGGATCGACATAAGCATCGATTTAATAAAGATTTAAATTAAAATGTGTTGAAAACAATGCGTAGCCGCTTGTTGAACCTGGACACTAAGTAAGTGTTGCCCTAACTAATAATCAAAAGATTGATGAATCGTGACTTGGCAATCCATTGTAATCAAAGCCGGCAGCGAGACTTTCCCTTTCGGTGCTTTCGTTATAAGATCTGTAGTTATCCATCTGGCGTACCTTTGTTAACTGCATTGATATATATCAATTTAACTAAATGCAAATGCGATGCGTACACTTTCTTTTCGGTACAAGCTAACAACGGACTCTTGATAAGTTATTATAATAATCGGATTCGCAGAACAGTTACTCAAAGATATAATTTATGTGCAAGACTTAGAACGAACCGCAAACATAAACACATCGATACATAAACCCACGTACGATAAACATATACAAACTTTCTGTAGAGTAGAGAATATATATTTCATAATCCACGACATGGTTAAAATTAATATTGTGTTCCAAGTAATGGACGGACAAGTGTTTTGCTTGTCTCATTCATCACTGTACACAATTAAACGACAAAAACTACTCCAGAGAGAATGAGCCGAATACAATCAATTGTAAATGTAACAGAACAGGCAGTATGTCAATGGGTTGAAAGATGATATATATATAATTACAAAAATAACATATGCCAATCACATTAATGATGTTGAAGTAAATATGTTTAGTTGCTTGCGTCATACGAGAGAATAAAACTGTGATGTTGGAATTTTTGGGGTAGTTACAATTTCGTGCTATTGTTTATGACGTTTTATTTCTGTTTCAGGGATATTCGTGTATAGACCTATTGAACGCGGGCATGAGAGAATCTGGAGTATACTATTTGCAAATCCGCGGCACTACTTACTGGTTCTTGAAAGTGTTTTGCGAACAGAATGTGTCGGATGGAGGCTGGACGGTGAGTTACCAACTGCAATGTTGTTTACATTGAGTATTCACATTTTAACTTTGTGTTGCATAATGTTGTAGCAAGCGAAATTAAATCACTCGACTTTGTTGAATGTCAGTTTGTACATATGCATGTTAATTTCATAAAATGTAAACTAACGTAATAGGCGCACTTACAGTGTAGTAGCGGTGCGGGTTGTTGGTAAATGACAATACTTTATTTGCATACAACGTTTTGATTGACATAATATGACGATGCCTATATTCAAATATATTTATTGCCCCGGTCCAAGACTACTAAATTATTACTATCCATGTTCATTCATGATCATTTATTTAAAATTTAAATGATCGTACTTTCAGTGGTGGAAGTGGTAGTCCATTCAGGTTCCATTACCCGTATCCATAGGATGAAACTGTAAGAGCGATACATTGTCATATCGAAACGAAAAACTGATAGCTTTGTATGAAAATGTCAGTTATAGCTACGCCACACAATTTGACATTCATATGATAAATTTTAGTAAAATGGTAATATAAAACAGCAACTGTCTTGCCAACTAATTAGTTCCCATCGGGGTAGGCAGAGACTGTCGATCGCGTCTCTGAGATAACCTGGCAAACCTCTCGAGCTCCGTCTGCATTCATCAATGATTCAAAGATGCACTTTGAAAGCATGATGGTTGAAGGACATTCTCCATTGGTTTTAAATGCATCCTCCGTGGCCATTTCTACCCACTATTCCTCCATTTATACAATTTTTAATTTTCTCTTATCTATGCTCTAACAAATAAAAATTCCCTTGTCTATCTTATTAACAATGTCACATTCCACATTCCACACCGTAGCGCCAATCTTGTAATAAATTACACTATTTCTAGCTCTATAACATAACATTACAACTTTTTCTGAGTGACTTTTTATTCACTGCATTCACTCCATTCTCTTGCCTCCTCTGACACCGTCAGCTGCTACCATCATCATGTTACTTATACCCACATTTCCTCCATTTATATATTTTTTAATTTTCTCTTATCTATGCTCTAACAAATAAAAAAATCCCTTGTCTATCTTATTAACAATGTCACATTCATTCAATGTCATTTAGTATATACATAAGTGTAGGAAATAGAATATTATCATGCAGAGGCTCGGGTCTTTTCGGACACCGACGTTTTTTGTTTCAAAAGGATTTATTGCTGCTGACCTTGTGGCCTGTGCGGCTTCACCGTGACTTTATGTGTGCCGGGAAGCTGAGGGCCACACTGGCGGAGCAAAGCAGTGTACCTAAGCTAAATCGAATAGAGAGGAAAAGGAGCCCTAACAAGGCGACCAAGCGGGAGGCATATGTCATACAGTGCGAACTCTCGCGTCCTTCGGGAAGCCTATGCCAGTGAGAGGCAACGGGAGGTTCTAATTTGAGGTTCTTCGAGCTCGCCGGCGAGTTCGGTGTCTGGAGTGGTATGTTCTTGTTCCGCGAACGGCTGATGGCCTCTGAGGCTGATGATCGGGTCGTCGGGATCCGAGAGCACGCTACGTGGGCGTCTCTTTCGAGTCCCGACATCCAGTCGGACACCGACTGAATGATGTTATTCTATTTATAGCGCTATTTACCGCCAAACCCTTTTCACTCTTCTCTCGCTGTCCTCGCCACACATTTCATCATTTCAAGCGCTTAACCACTAGAACAAGAGCGGCAATTTGTTTATGTTATTAACATATAGTTTAGTGACTAAAAAATAAAGGAAAAAAAAATTCGACACGAGCGGGGATCGAACCCACGACCTCCGGGTATACGACACCGTCGCTCTGCCAATTGAACTATAGTATCAAATGGCTACTAGTGCGAAATTCTTCTTTTCTTTGTTTCTTTTTACACTTTTAAGTAGCGTACGTTCCTCGAAATTTTTCTTTCCTTCATTTATTAGTAACTAGTGGATCGGCCCAGCTTCGCACGGGTAGCGTTGTAGTTTTAATATCTGAAGTTTCTTTGATAACTGCTCAAGCTTTCTGAAATTTTGCGCAATGATTGCAACACATGATTATAGCACCCCTGAATAGTGTAGCTTTGTGATTTTGAATGCACTTTTATGAACGGTTCAGTATCTCCGATATTATAAGCAAATTTTTAAGTTGAGTTGAGACGCTATGAAGTATTATATATAACAATCTAAAAATGAAATCATACCAACTACTGGCGCCATCTAGTATGTAATATGCAAATTAGTAAGGATTTGGTTTTGGTCACGGGCGCGATGGCTTATTTCATGTATAATTTTGGTGTTTCTCTACCGATTTCTATCATTCTTTTTTATTAAATAGGTGATAATGTTAACTTTTTAAATTAGGGATGAATAAGAATATTATTAATGTAAGAGTAAACAAATATAATCAGAATGCTCCAAACTGCTAAGATATGAAGAGTGTGTGTGAACACGTGTTATTGTGAGTCAACCATAAAAGCTAGACATATGCTGTTGCGGGATATTTTTTTGACAATTTCATGGAGAACATTTCCGTAATACATATTTTCTATGCTACTTAAACCATTAACGCTGTACACGCGACGGAAGCTTAAAAAATGGAGTAACTTCTCCCGTTTTCCCAAAATTTCCCAAAATTCCCTTTCACTACTCTGCTATAAATACTATAACCTGCCCAGGAGTATGATTAATAATTGTGCCAAGTTTTGTTAAAATCCGTCCAGTAGTTTTTGTTTCCATAACGAACATACAAACCGACAGACAGACAGACAGACAGACAAAAATCTTACTGATTGCATTTTTGGCATCAGTATCGATCACTAATCACCACCTGATCGTAATTTTGAAAATATATTTTATGTACAGAATTGATCTCTCAACAGATTTATTATAAGTATAGATAGATAATCCCCACATGAGGTTTTCTTTGTCAAGAACATTCTAATTAGATAATTTAGTGGTTTATATTTTTAATTTATATTTATAATTTCATAAGGTAAATACTTTTTACTAACTCAACTTGACTAAGTTGAGACAGGCCAGGTTCAAAATAATGTATGGGTAGATACATTCTTTCTTATTGTATGAACAGAAATATGAGATAGGAATTTCAGGTCTATTGGTGCGTAGCCAATTTCTTGCCACAAATCACCCCTTCTTTCTTCACCTCTTTCGTATTTTCAACACTAATACTTCTCTAACATCACAGTAACAGTAACCGGGTTGGAAAATGGTACGAGTACATAGCATAGCATCACAAAGAAACGAGGAGTGTTATTATGAAACATAATTATTTTGATTTATTTTACTGATTCTTGAACATCATTTTTACTATACGTTTACTGACGTCACCATATAAAGTTCTGGAAGAAACTCATGATTTTAATTTTAAGACCACCAACCGTTCTGGTTTCCAAGGAGATAACGTTTGCAAGAGTAGAAATAGACATAATATAAAGAATGTATGTGAGATATAGTGACTAACTAATCAATGCATTTTATAAGATATGTATTTAATAATATTTTAGACAACGCAGTAATAGTAATGAATAGTAATGATCAATAACTAATAGCAAGTGTATATATAGCTTGTTCGTCAAATAAATTATTTCGGGCTGTATCAAGTACTAGCAAAGCAATCGCCCAACTAGCTTGCCTATACGAGCTGCTTGAAGAAAATGTGGTCAATATAGAGTTTTAGTTCATAGTTAGTTTTGCATTTTAATTTACCAACTCTTTTGTACTACCTTTTTGCATCTTTTTGCTTCTACAAAAACTACCACCAGCACATATGCTTTTTTTGCAAGTAGCTTATTTAACATGCAACCCGTTTGCTACTCTCCAGAACCATACCATAGTTTACTTATTTGTGCAACCTCCATTGACATTATTCTCGTGAAAGAACAAGCAGAGCTAATAGTATCAAACATTTTCCCAGCATGTTTGCGGTTGCAATAGCGAAAAACTTTGTAGTTTAACTTGTTTCTTTAAATACATACCCATACTCAAGTTAGCCGTTTTCTCATCAGAAGAAGCGGAGATCACTCACCAATCAATCACCAATTAGTAATACATGATCTGTTTCTAAGCACTTCGCCGACTACCCCTTTTAGCATATTCTCTATTTTATTTAATTGTTTTATTCGTGGTTATCTTCTACTGAGATTAAGAATCATTCACATTGGATCTATATATCTCTTTTATTTTCATCCAGTGTCATTTATCAACCGTTTCAACAATTCCTTTTTTATCTTTTCTATAACATATTTTTTCACATCGCTTATGAATAACATAACTCAACACCAAAAATACATATTTATGCATCTGGGGTGACTGTGGTTATAACCAAAAACTATGAAAGAGAATCCGTGCAATAATTGATGGTAAAAAAGTGGAAAAAGTGAAAGAGTTTGTACATCTGGGAAATATGTTTAAGTATTACTTACTTAGTACTTAAGGGATGGAAAATGTGATGAAGACATTGAAAGAAGAGTGGATAAGGGTAATGCGGTGAATGGAGCAATGAATAGTCTAATGACTTAGTCTATCGGAGTCTGAAAAGCCCCGAATGGAAGTGCAAGATGCTGTCCTTGTTCCTAAGCTTATGCATGGCTGTGCGGCAGAAGGAGCATGAGAGAGCAAAATGAATACAGTAGATGAGATGTAAATCTATAAACGAATGAAGAAAAATTTTAAATGTAAACTAAAAAAAAAAAGATTTGATTAATGTAAACGGAGCTAGGGAGGATTGCAAGGATCGTAAAAAGTGACGATTAATAGTCATTGTCTACCTTAATAGGAACGAACGGCGTGAGTATATTTATAAATGTATGTATCCGCACTAAGCACTGACTTGTTACTCGTACCCGATAATACACCAGAGCACAGTTAAAACACAGGACAGAACTTTGGAAATCCTTTTTCAAGCAGAGTACGCCCATTCGATGATGACGAAAACCTTAACCCTGTTTTAATACATACAGCATTAACTTATCTATGTGTTATTTCTAGGTAATTCACCGGCGAGACGACTACGGCGTCCCGTCAGAGAACTTCAACCGAGACTGGAACGACTACAAGAACGGCTTCGGCGACCCCAGCCGCGACTTCTGGCTCGGCAACGAGAACATCTACATGCTCACCAACAACGATGAGTACATGCTTAGAGTTGAACTTGAAGATTTCGACGGGAACAAACGGTATTGCTAGACTTTTCATATTTCATCTGTTTTTTATGTTAGCCGTGTTGTTTTGGCTTAGAATGTGCCATGCATGTTGGCTTACTGAGCCATGTAGTCTATCGATCGTATGTATGCTTTGTTGGCTCTAAACAGCTTAGATACTATTAATAGATACTTTTTTTGCCGTAATGTCACTACTTCTCTCTACCCACGGGTATAGTGAGAGGGTATAGGGCTCTTTTAAGTGACTTTTGGGCAACGCGGTTGGAAACCCATCACCAACGATACTTTATTTCTACCATCTCGTTTCCTATCAACTTCCAAATGTGGCTGAGGAGTTTCTAGCTCTGAAGCTACCTCTTTTTGGGATTTATGGCCGTGGTTATATGTACGAGGAGGTGACTTTTCAAATTTCCCGGGAAACGTACTTTTGATTATCGTTTTTTTTATTTTGCTTTGTTGGCACACTCTTCCCGAACATCTGTACCAAGTTTCAAGTGTAAGGCATTTTTTGTTTGGTTGTGAGAGGCGTAAAGGTTATAAGTGTTATGCGTGCTCGGCGATTTTTGCTATCGAAAAATATGGATTGAGGGATTTGGATCAAATTTTGTGTAAAAAATAAAATAAAGTGCTCCGAAACACTTCAAATGCTGACAGAGGCATATTGTGAAACTGTTCCGAGTAAAAAAATGTTTAAAAGTGGTACAAACTCTTCCAAGATGGCCGGGAAGATGACAATGACGAGCCTCGCTCTGGACGCCCGAGTACGGCAACAACTGATGAAAGCGTTGAACAGTCAAGAAAATTATGCTGGAAAATCGTCAAATCACTATCAGGAAGTTGGGGAGGATGTTGGTATATCGCTTGGCTCGTGACGATCTTGGACATGAGCCGTGTGTCAGTGATATTTGTTCTTGTTCCGAAATTGCTAAATTTGGACCAAAAGAACCGTCGCATGAGCATCGCTCAAGAACTGTTGAATGACGTCAACGACGACCTATATTTACTCAAAAGTGGCATAACTGGTCACGAATCATAGGAATATGGTTATGATATGGAAACCAAATTCCAATCGTCCCAATGGAAGAGCCCTGATGAGCCAAGGCCGAAAAAAGCACAAAAGTTCGATCAAATGTTAAAGTTTTGCTCACTGTTTTCTTTGATTACCATGGCGTGGTGCATCAAGAGTTCTTACCATATGGTCGTACGGTCAATAAACAGTATTATCTTAAAGTTAAATGCGCCATTTGCGAGAAGCAATACGAAAAAAACATCCAGAATTGTGGAAAAACAATTCATGGCTTTTGCACCACGATAATGCCCCTGCTTACTCATCTTTGTTTGTGACAGATTTTTCGGCCAAAAACAACACCACAAGCATGCCTTAGCCACCATATTCACCGCAGTTGGCCCCATGTGGCTTTTTCTTGTTCCCAAAACTAAAGAGACCTATGAAAAAACGGAGATTTGCAACGATTGAAAAGATAAACACTGCATCGCTGGAAGAACTCGAGGCTATACCAAAAAGTGCTTCTGAGAAGTGCTTTGAGGATTGGAAAAACTGTTGGCATAAATGTATTGTATCTGAGGGGGATTACTTTGAAGGAGACAACATAAATAAATATATATTTTTTCTTAAAAATACAAAGTCACCTTATTTTGTGAACACACCTCGTAAAGATAAAGTATAAGAACCAAATATATCTGAAATTAGACTTTTTCCGGATACTTGGTTGATTTGAATGATAACTAATATTAATGCTAACCAAATCCTTCCAAACTGGGTTCAATATTACAAACGAGTTTTCTCCCCGGAGACCAAAGCTCACATCTCCAGATTGCGAACCGAGTTCTTTACAGCTAAACCATGCATTCAGTTTGTCAGTATCAAATATATTCGGATATGTATAATATGTCAAATAAATATGTTGTGAATTTAAAGAAAATATACAGTTTCAACAAAATTTACAATTGATGAAATGCAATAAAATTTGTCCTTCAGTGTCCATATAGTTAGGAATGTTCTCAATTTTATTTTCCTCACAGGTATGCGCAGTATTCGCACTTCAAGATATATTCTGAAGCGGAGTACTACAAGCTCGAAATCGACGGGTACGAAGGAAATGCTGGCGACTCTTTAAACGATCCCTGGTATGGCTCCAACAACAGCCCCTTCTCCACGTACAACCGGTATGTAACTTTGATACATTATTGTAATAGAGGAATGCTTATATTATTTATACCTAACTAACTTACAGGGTACAAGTTGGGGCGGAGGTATCTAAATTTGAGAAAATTTATGCGAATGCTCCGCTCTCTATGTACAATTACTTATGCAGTAAATATATTATAACAAAAAAAACTGACATCATTCTTATAAGTACAGTTGTGTATGCACACTTTTTACTTACTTTATTGCATAATTGGACTATTACAACTTACTCCATTCATAGTGCATTGAAGGAAAATGCACCAAACAGATGTGAGAGTTATCAATAAGTATAGATTACAGTTGGACCGATACGGTTATCATTAGCACCACTATATACTATAGCACCATTATCAGCATGATCAATTCAAACAAGTTCTCAAAAGAATCTCCTTTTATGTTTTCTAATTTCCTCGCACCATTACCATAGTGCTGTATTTTCTTTGACAGGGACAACGACAGATCTTCGTTGAACTGTGCGTCGATGTTGAAAGGCGGCTGGTGGTGGAAGTCTTGCGGCCGAGGTCTCAACGGCCTCTACCTCCACGACCCACAGGACCTTACAGCAAGACAAGGTACCTACTAAAGTATTAACAAATATGTTAACGGCTCGTTCGCTACTCTTTAAAGAGCAGACAGAAAACACCAAGCAAAATAAGGATTGCTGTAGGTAGAAAAATCCACGTATGAGAATAATGATGGATTTAATCTTACATAGAAGGGATCAATAGTTCTTGTCTCCTTAAATGGAAAATAATGGTTTATTATCCTATAAAGCCCCATACCTCATAATATTGCTCATATGAACACGGGAAGCGATTTATAGTAATATAGCACTTAGCTGCTCCATACTTAATTTAAATGATTTTTTATCTTTATAGGCATAGTATGGTTCCGTTGGCGCGGATGGGACTATACGTTGAAGAGGGCGTCCATGATGATCAAACCTAAGGGTCTGCTGCCAAACACGTGAGATTCTTCGCATCGACAACTTCCTGTATTTCCTAATCTCTCATCTTTGATTCAATGACGTACAAACCAAAACGGAACTTGGCAACTAATTCATTCATGAAACCAAGAAATTCCTTTGTACAGTAGATTTAACATTTTTATCCTTATATGTGCAGGCAGGTCAAAGCATTAATAGTTTTTATATTATCGGCGACACCAATAAGCGCGCTAGCACAAATCACAGGGAAATATTTCCTTTCAAGAATAAAATTGACCTTAAATTTAATCATTAGCAATTTGTATATATTTCTCGCAAGCATTCATTGGCATTCATACCTTTGTTACAATCTTTTGTTCCTGCCTACTCATTAGCTTGGTTCGTGCCTAACAAAACAAATGTATTGTCCATCCCAAGATAGCTTACTATTATCCAAACTCAAATAGATCGTTCATAAGTTTAAAAGTAAACCTTAAAGATAGATTTAGCAAAATTCGAACAAATATTTCATTCCAATAGTAAGTTTAAGTAAAAAATGCCATTGATAAACTTGAAAGTTTCTTTCAGCAGATGTGGTTTCTGTATAGATACAATCTGCTAAAGAATTCCAACGTCATCGTGCCATGTCTGTTTTTCGTAATTAACACACGTGTGGACAAGCCCAAGTTCCATCTTCAAATTATCAGTAACCTTTGACTGTTATCTTTCTTTCCTACGTGTAAATAATCGCCACATATAAAACTATGAAAACAAATGACAGACATTCACTGCGCATTTTCTGTAAATAGAGAACCTAAACAAATTTAGGAATAGGTAATTGACAAGTTCACACACATTAATCACTTTGTCAACTCAACATTTAAGACACGAAAAAAATCCAATCAGTCCCTGTAGCATGAGGAGTATGAAAGCGAGTTTTTCACGTGAGAACTGAGAAGCGAATACCATACCTCACTTCTGACGTGACATACCCGGTCCCACATGCTACACACATGACCAATTATCGAGTGATAATTTGACTAAAGTAATCATATAAACAGAATCGCAATAGACCTTATGACGTGTGATCAAAGATGACCAATGAAAAACACCATGTGTTCAGTTAAATATTGTCGTGGGTTATACGAGGGCTGCTATTTATGTATCCGGAATAAAAAAAAGAAACAAACATATATCAATTAATATGGTTTTATTGCTTCTCAAAATATTCGCCGCTCAGATCTATACACTTTTGCATGCGTTGAAACCAATTTTCATAGCACTTTTTCCACTCAGACTGAGGTATCTCCAAAACGTGCATTTTGAACGCATCGACTGCCTCTTCGCGGCTCGAAAAACGTTGACCACGTAATTTTTTCTTCACATTTGGAAATAAATAAAAATCATTGGGTGCCAAATCAGGGCTGTACGGCGGATGACCTGTCAATTCGATCTTTTGAGCTTCTAAAAACTGAGTTGTGACGGCCGACCTGTGACAGCTAGCATTGTCGTGATGCAGAATGATTCTACGTTGTCGGTTAGTCTTTCTTATTTGTTCAAAGACTTCCGGCAAACAAATGGTCGTATACCACTCCGAATTAACAGTTTTACGATTCTCTAAAGGCACTGTAGCTACATGGCCATTTATACCAAAAAAACAAGCGACCATTTGCTTCAATGTGCTTTTTGCACGAATAACTTTTGTTGGGTTCGGCTCATCTTGGAACACCCACACCGTGGACTGCTGCTTAGTTTCGGGGTCGTAAGCGTAGATCCAAGATTCGTCACCTGTGTAGATATTATAAACAGCTTTTGACGCACCACGGTTGTATTTTTTTAACATTTCTTTGCACCAATCGACACGAGCCTGTTTTTGATCAATACTCAAGTTGTGCGGAATCCAACGGGAGCAAATTTTTTTTACAGCTAAATGTTCATGAAGTATCTTATGTATGCTCGTCATACTAATGCCCAGAGATGCCTCTATCTCACGATATGTAACATGACGATCTTGAGTTATTAGTTCCCGGACAGCATCGATGTTTTGAGGTACAACGACCGTTTTAGGGCGACCTTCTTTAATTTCATCAGTAAGCTTAGATCGTCCACGATTAAACTCGCTAAACCAGTGATACACAGTGGTCTTTGAGGGTGCTTCATCCCCAAAAGTCGAAGTAAGCTGATCGATGCACTGTTTTTGAGTTAGACCACGCCGAAAATCGTAAAAAATCATGGCACGAAAATGTTCACGAGTTAAATCCATGGTGGTGAAGACACGCAATTTTCAAAATGACGCTACGATGTGAAAACAATTGACAGTCACATAAAAATAAATGTATTCTAAAGCTAAAGAGTTCTATTTTTAAATGATGTAATTACTTTTTAAATTATTGTTCTGTAAGTGGCCAGTTCCGGATACATAAATAGCAGCCCTCGTACCGCGCGCATCGATTTATCAGAGATGCGGAGCGACATTTTTAATCTGTTTTATTCTTATGTACTGTATAAATATGTGCCACTCATTCATTAATTTATTCTTTTCATTCGATCAACACTTCCACCATTTTATATTCATCAATAGAGTATTTAAGTTTAAGAAAAACATATAGGTTAAGGTGTAAATAAAATTCTATAGATGTCGAATTTTCGTAACATAAAATTGTGTAAATTCAGTTTCAATATAGTATTTGTTTAAGGATTGGTACTGTTTTACCCAATGGAAAATTTATGTATCTAAGGGTGGTTTAGAACCAATTAATTAGAATTCAGTCCATTTGTGGTTACTTTTGTGATATAACCCTCGTGGCAAGTGCTCTCTGTTGTCTAAGACCTACTCTACAATCAATCATATTCGTAAGCATGTAATTATAATAAAGAAACAAAATAAAAAATAATATATATATTTTTGTTTTATTTTATGTCTGATAAAACAAAATAAAATATGTTTTTTATACAATTAACCTAAAAAAATGCAATAAATAAAGAGGCTTATTCAATTTGTAACTTTTTTATGAAATATGACAAATCAAAAAGTATAAGAGTAATTAGCCAGTAAAGTAGACCTAACGTCTACTTTACTGATAAATACTTGTTTGAAAACTAAAGATGTTTGATATCACAATTCAGATAACACAACTCTAGATTCATTCAAAGGCTATTTATTTATGATGGCAAAAAAAGATGGTCACGAAATTGGTACTTGTGTAAGGCTAAATTTATAAATACACTTATAAGGCCCCTATTGGTGCTCTATCTCATTTTATATTTTGTACTTGTTTGTGTTTTTTTCTATCGCTCTTTCTTTCGCTTTTTCATAGAGTGGCATTAATTTCTTTTCTTCTGCCAATATTTTGAGGAGCTCTATTATAAACGGGAGGTAATTGTGTCTTCTTCTCGCCATTTCTCTTTCGTAGCGAGCATGTTTTACATCTTCGTACTCTATCAACATCCGCAAACGTGCAATTTCGTTTTCTAGCTCGTCGGTCAACATACCGAGCGTCTGAGATTCACCTAGCAACTCTTCCATTTGCCTCTCATAAATTTTTCTTCTGTCAGAAACTATCGCCATTAGATTAAAATGGATCTCGCCCTCGGTGTACCTGTAATTAACAGTTTATGATTAGGTTTTTTTAATTTTATGTGCAAGGATTTGATATAAGATGACTATAGTTTCATCCGTATCTTTTCTAACATCTGTCTCACGAATATTCGGATATAACATTTGCATTACCCACAACAAGTGTTTCTATTTCGCCATGAATCGACGTATCCAACGAAACTTCTGTACTTGTCATTGGTAGTACATTAATGGTGCTTGTATACATACTGCAAGTAGCTGGAGCAAATAAAGCCGCGGGGTACTGGCAAAGGCAATTAGCGCAAGCTTACTTGTGGACAAGAGCTTCATATACATGCTCAATGTGTCATAGATTTATATGAGTTAACAAGTTCTCGTAAGTTCCAACTTTAACTGAGCTGCATAAATTCATGGAACCTAAGCATTTAAAAAACTAAGGGTATACTTTATTTCATGTAAATAAAATACTTAAATGATTTGGGAGCAAAAATAAAAAAGATTGTAAATAGACACAACTAAACACAAACCTGTTGATCCTTTTTATAATGATAGGTCTGACAACATCGAGCCAATCTTGATCTGGCGACACTGGGCCTAGATCGATGGGACCCTCTTGCAATCCATCTAATTCATATAGCCGACCATCTATAGGCACGTAACCGACAAAGTGATACACGTCATCATCCTGTAAAATACTTAATATATATATTTTTTTATATTTCCAACTATTCTTATTTTACAAACAATTGATCATGACACATTGTGGTCACAGTAAAACACCCATATGATGGATTTCATATTACAGTTCTAATGGAAATACGGAAAGTACCCACTTTTGCTTAGACAGTGTATTCACGTTAGGGGAAGCAGGCAGCTATGTGAAAATACACTAACACATGACTAAGTACGACTTGGCCATGTGGTTTTCTTACGATGTTTTGCCTCACCGTTAACAACCATGATAAATAAACCACACATATGACTTTAGAAAAGACAAATTGGTGTAGGCCCGACCCGGGATTAATAAGAAATAATGTAAATTAAATATGAGAAGAAAAGTTTATTTTCTCATCTTGTCCCATAGAAATAATTATTTTTCAAATTTAAATATTATTGTCATGTGTTTGCAATTAACAACCTCAATACATTATCAATTAATTAACATCTAAAGGTGCTTGCTCCCCGCGAGCATTTACATGTGATGTAACATTGCAGATATGAGCATTACATCAGTGAAGGAGGAAAACCGAGCATTACAATGCGCACCTTGTAATCTTAATCCTAATAATCCTAATCCTAATTATAAATGTGAAAGTTTAAAAAGAAAAAAAGGAAATAAAATGTTTATTCGCTGCTGCAAATAAAATTAATACAACATTTAGATAGATATATAGTTTATATATTTGGATGTTTGTGTGTTTGAGACAAAAAGGCTCCTCAAGTACATAATGTCTATGAATGAAATTCGGCAGAATGGTAGATAATGACCCAAATTATCAAATAGGATACTTTTCATCACGGAAAAATTTGACCTATAAAATATTCACGGCTGATTGAACAAAGAGTGCCGGAAAAAACGCCTAAAGTATTGTCATAACCAAATTTGACAGTACGAAGTCTGTCGGGTCAGCTAATGATATATATATATATATATGACGATATTTATACACGCGAATGCTCGTCAGTCAGGGAGGTATTATTGTAGTGTAATGCTCAAAGACGAATCTATAATGTTACAGTACAAGTAAATGCTACCGGGGAGGGAGCACGCTAAAATTACCTTTGCAGCCATTTTTGGATCAAACTCGAAGAGTGTTTGCCTAGCCATAGAGTTATGGGCCTGTCGAATTGTTTGGGAATTACTAAGTGTCAGACCTCTCATTTTCGGATCAAACGACATACTGAAATCTTTGAGCTTTGTCAGTTCAGGGCCTAGATCCACATCCGGGTGAGAACAGTTCAAAAGTATACTAATAACAGCCTGAGTTGCACATGCATTACTTATCACCTGTAAAAATAAAAATAAATATTATTCATCACCGAGACTTACAAATTGTTTCAAATTTTTTACAACATACTATTTAATCTAAACAGTGTTTTTCAGTCTTTTTGATTTCGCGACCCCATTACTGGTTGAAAAATTCTGGCGACTCTCTTTTGTCATAGAAAGACAAAGAAATACCTAATAAAATGTAATCAACCGACGACGTTAATGTTTTTTTTTCAATTTTGGTTGGCTAATTTATCTATTATTATATTTTGGCAGCTAAAAATAAAGTATTATGATAAACTTTGTTTGTGGTCCTCCTCTCTGCAAAACAATATATTTGAGTCTTTTTCATGTGTTCAGAAAATTGTTTAATACAACGCATCAGACCAAAGTTTTGTAGTAAGGGCTCACATTCCTTGATGATACAAGCTTACGCAAGATTTGCACTCTGAAGCTGAAAATGGGAGTAGATGGACTTTAAGCTCCTTTGCGAACAAGTCAATAGATCTGGCTGATGTCACCACAAACATGAAAGAATCTGTTCCAGATTAGGCTGCTGATCGCACGGTTGAATTGGAATTTTATTTGCAAAGTGTCGACGTATTTTGCCATTTCATATTTACGTGAACTTACATTTTCTGCAATGGCAGACATTAAACTAAAAAGAGAAATATACTACCAATTAGAAATTATTTCTTTATCGCTTCAAAAGTAGCATTACAATTAGATGATCTTTTGAAAAATAAACAAGCCCATTATTCTCACTAAAATTTTGTTTTTATTGTAGTGGGAGAACCTTGCTTTTTTTCTTACAGTCAGCGACCCCCGAATAAGGCTATGTGTCCCCGTAGGGGTGATGACCCACAGATAGAATAGGTCTATAAC
This sequence comes from Bedellia somnulentella, assembly GCA_963576735.1. NCBI lineage: Eukaryota > Metazoa > Arthropoda > Insecta > Lepidoptera > Bedelliidae > Bedellia > Bedellia somnulentella. Next base: position 7,491,314 of record OY755170.1, read on the forward strand.
AATTTTTTATACTTCTAAGTGATAAGGTTTGTCCACCCAGAATATTTTATTTTTATTTTATAGACTAGAAATTCTATAAAATATTTAGTATGGCAAAACAATGTTAGCTGGGTCAGTCAGTAATAATTTAAAATGAAAACAGTACGGATTGATAACTACATTCCCATGTCACCTCTTCCCAATAACGTGCATGTCTACCATACCTCACCCAATCACCTCAAACAGGAAGGGAATAAATTATGTACACAGTTTTACAGTAAGTTTGGCAAATCAATGACATAAGTGATGGAAAGTTGTGGTAAACAATTTAATTGAATATATTTTCTACTGCTTTCATTACTATTAATTGTAACATCAAATGTCATTGTATTATCAATGTAATTAATAAATTTTTAATCATCATATTTTTTACTTCTTAATGAAATTTTTAGTTGTGTTATATCTTTAAGTTATAATATTGTCAATGCTGTGTGCACTGTTGTTGGCTTTGTAACTTACCAAGTCTTTACAATGATTGTGAATTCTTATTCTAAATTGTTATAATGCTGTTGGTGTGCCGTGAATAAATAAATAAATAAATTACATTTATGAGGGTGGAATCACATAGGTAGAGCATGTCTCATAATAGTGATATCAGTATTACACACCAAACTTTCTCAGTCCAACCAAACAATGGTCACCTTTACAGTAAATAGTAGAAAATATCTATGGTGGCAATTCTGACAGCAAGCAATAACAGCCTACCTGTTTTGCAAAAAATATCTTGTCCAAGCGTTGATCTTGAACCACTGGACCAGAAGGTTCTTCATTTTGCATCCACTTAAATAAGAATATCAAACCATGGACAGGTCTGCAATAAAATAAACATTCTTAGTTAATTCAATTTGGTTTTCATTACATAGAAACTATAATAGCAAAACTTAAAACATAATCTGTTTTTTTCCGGAATACTTCCTGGAAAGTTTCTATTAATCAGAAGTGTGCAAAATAAATATAAAGTCTTTATTATTCTGCTATAATAATCAGCCGCTGGAGTCATGCGCGCATGGTGATGGCGGCGCAGGGTGCGGTCAGAGATTTTTTCTCCAGCATAGAAACATTTATACCCCTATTTTCTGTTAGCCCTAGGTAAACTAATTTTTTCTGCTTTCATGGATATCCAATACTTTTTAATTTTGTAGGATATATATCTATGAGTGTAATTTATGTATGTATATATCAAAACAGTGTTACATAAAATAGCTCTCAATATTAACAAATTATTTCAAACTGCAAGCACTGATTTGTAGGTTTACAATAATATCACCTGCATTCAACATCTATATTTTTTTTATATGGCGTAATTTATGTGGTCTCAATTTAATACCCAAGCACATATCTGTAAATTTTCAAAGTTTTTATGACATTCCAAAAGTTTCTGTATATTTCGAAAACATTCCAAAGTATTTGATTCAAATCATTTGAATAACACCAATAATTAAATGTGTACAACTACAACATCATGCTATTGCACCAAATTAATATATTTTGCCAACTAGCAATTGGTTAACATTTTTTTGTTCAACAAAATGAATTGTCAAATCAAGCAAAGTCTAATCAAAGCATATATATATCATCAAATTATGACAGAAAAAACTAACTTCCATACAGACCATAAATTGGGCTGCAGTATGTGCTGCTGTGCAACATATGCACATGGTTTCACAAATGCATAAAAAGAAATTAAAATAAAAATTGTTTATTGGCATAAATTATGACACTACATAATGACATATAATCCTCACAAGGGTTGCCCGTAGTGTGAGAAGTATTCCCAGGTAACAATCAGCAATAACGACGTGTCCCATTATAAAAGACAATATAAGAAAAATATAGTTAAAATTACATACTAAAAGAAGCTAAAATGATATAAAAAAAGAAAGCAAAATTTGTATAAAACAATAAAAAAATAAATGAAAAACTTAGGATTATACATGTTTGTGTGTATATATGTGTGAGTGTATGAGTATGTGTGTGTATGTGTATGTGTGTTTGTGACTATGTTTCTTTTTATTTTAGGTGCATCTAAAAAGTGTTTTTTTTTTATTTACTTATTAAGAAAATATTTTCTGTTTCCTTATAGTCTAACTTAATTATCCAATCTATTATAGTTTGTTTAAAGATGAATCCATTTAAACCTTTACTTCTAATTTTTAACTTTTTATTTACATAGTTATAAAGAAATGGTGCAAGAAATCCTACTTGCTTTTGTGCGAAGGTGGTATTGCATAATGGAGTTTTATAGTTAGGGTTTCTCTCATTGCTTGTCGTTGGTGGAACAGTTGTATGGTAGCTACGTAAACACTCTAATATGTATAATTTCCTAACTGATAAAACTTTTGTTTCTACGTACAGTTGCATAGTTGGGTATCTGTATGGGTAGCTCATCATCACTTTTAAGACTGCTCTTTGGGCACGCTCAGCAAGTATCAAATGTGATTTAGCAGCACCTCCCCATGCACAAATACAGTACGCAATGATACTCTCACATAATGCCCGGTAAACCTGTACTAATAGCAATTTGTTACCTACAATTCGTATATTTTTAAAGACATGAATGAATTTCCTAGTACGAGAAGCAACATAGTCAATGTGTTTTCTCCAATTTAAATTTTCGTCAATGATTACTCCAAGATATTTGATAAACCCTACTCTTTCAATGTTGCTGCATATGCAAGTATCATCTATTTGATTCCTATTACAGGGATAAGTATGTAACTTTAGTGAGGTTGGTTTATTGGTTTTTGTTTCATTTCTTATACTAAAACAGATAAATTTGGTTTTTTGAGCATTAAGGCTAAGTAGGTTATTTTCCAACCATTTTTTAGTCTTAGTTACACTCGTTACTTTCACTGACAAATTTACCTATCTGTACACTTTGTTCCCGATTTGTGAGAAAGTCCACGAACCAATCTAGCACTAAGCCTCTGATGGCTATGCTTTCAAGTCTCCTGATAAGGATTGGTAAAGACACTGTATCAAAAGCTTTTTGAAGGTCCAAAAACACTGCCAGACACTTTTCATGCTTATCTAGAAATAAGGGATACCTCAGCCACTTTTGGAAGTTGATAGAGGGAAAGATGATATAATAAAGGTTGTTGGTGATGGGTCTCCAACCACATCACCCAAAATACCTTAAAAAGCCCCAATACCTTTAGTTGCCTCTTACATACACTCATGAGTAGAAATAGGGTAGTGCCATTTGAAGTAGACTACACAGCAAGCTTTATAGCTGCAAGTATTTACCTAAATATATGTTTATTTTCGGATGACATACAATTCACTTAGTTATTGTGTGACTGATAACATTTAGTATGAGTGTTACCAAATAAAATGTGAGTGATAAAGGAACAATAATGTAGCGGATAACAAAGGGAAGTAAAATGTTCCAACAATGCAGTAATAAAATAGCTACTCAAGAACATACATACATACATACATATACTCACGGCTATATTTCCCTAGAAGGGGTGGCCAGAGCTAAGGAATTATAAATTCCTCAGCCACTTTTGGAAGTTGAGTGGGGAAAAGATGGTAAAAATAAAGGTTTTTGGTGATGGGTCTCCAACCGCATCGCCCAAAAATCCCTAATACCGTTAGTCGCCTCTTACGTACACCCACCGGAAGAAATGGGGTAGTGAAAATAGAAGTTGAGAATAAACCAAGAATGTCAACTTAATATATTTTTCCTGCACACTATCTTCTACATAAAGAGTTTTTTAGATGTATTCATAAGTAAAATAATGAAAAGAACGGATTTACAGAGAAATTACAGAGGCATTATATGAATATACTTTCACACAAAACACATTTGCAAGATTCATATTTTTACAGCTAGGAATTTAGTCTTTTTAAAGATTGCACTTTAACAACTATTCTAACCTCAAATTTTCAAATATACCATCATCTATGGTCCAAAGCTCCTCCACTTGAACTCCTTTTACACCTGAAAATGTAAATAAACCATTTCCAACTTATTTTATCATCTTTTCTGGGACATTATAATAATTTTATTATAATTAATTCCTTACCAAAGGTTTTAATAAGTTGAGTGAATACTCCAGGATCACTTTCAATCAGGCACCAATCTCCGGCGGACTCCATATTTTACAGTACTGGAAAGAGAAGCAATTAATGAATATTGGTGACTGTAAATAAGATAGCCATCGTGACTGGTAAAAATTCTTGCATGTAATGTAGTTAGAACTTGGGCTTCGCATGGCACCGCACCGCGCAACTTAAATTAAATATGAAAGTAATAAATTGAAATGCTCACTTGATATTCTTATGAATTCGTAGTTGTCTAGTCAATTATTTCTAACTGTCGACTTAACTAAATTGTTTTAATTCAAATAGAAAATTATTAAACAGTCAAGATAGGACGGAACGACACAATGCAAAACAAACAAAACAAAGCCAACAAGACAAGACATAAGAAAGACAAGCTAGCTAACTAGCTAACGAAAACGAAACGAATAACGATACCATATAGTAGAACGATACCGAGACCAAGAGTCGAGTAGTTGAGACCGAGACCGGTGAAACGAGAACGGAGAAGAACGAGTAACTGGGACAATAATCCATACAGATCCACAATAGGCTTGGGTAGATCCAGCTCCGCGAGGGGATTCGAATCACCAGGTTCAGGCTCAGTTCCGGTACTGAATCCTCTTAACCGGGCCGGACAGCTTATCGAATCCGGCTCGGTTAAGAAATTCGGAACTGAATCAAACAACCAAAAAATACCACGCTTACTTCGCGGAACGTAACGATTGCTGTTGACATACATGTAAAAATCAATTAACGCATATGTATAATGATTCTGTTTGTGTACAGGCTATGTTCGCTAACATACAAATATCCATATGTAAAAAAAATAATAATATTTAGAAACATCTTAACAACATCTTATAACAATATCTACACATAAATATATGCAAATCAGAAAGTGACACAACATAAAACACTATCATATTTATAATATCACTATAAACACCATTATTTATGAAAAGATTGATAAATCTATTAAACGAAATTGGCAAACAAAGAACAAAAAATGACAACTCTCTTTTCGTCTCTGTCTCCCGAGTTCAAATTTTATTACATTCTTGTCTCGCTCTCACATTCAGCAAGCAAAGCAAAAGTAACGGTAATAATCGAACCGATCCTGAACCTGATGCCTGAGCCTGTTGTTCGAAAACAATAAAACCGAGCCGGTGCGGAGCGGCCCGGTTAAGCGAACCTGCACCTGATAAGAAAGAGTGGGGCCGGTTATTCGAATCATTTGAATCCACCGAGCCGGACCTACACACGGCTAATCCACAATCATAACTTGGCCGGCGGCGACTCTGGTACTACTGTCGCCATTTTGAAATTTCGGCCTGTCATTGTCAGTTAGTTCTTAACTAAATAAAAATTATAGGGTGACCTACGTATATAATAAATTATCACTTTCATTAATATTTTTTTGTAGTGGATATTTTTTTTAAAAAACAATTACATTTATGATGTATATTTGCTTATTGATAAACGCTTTTATTTCCAGTATTCAATATAAAAAATCATGAAAATTATTATTTATATTGTTAAATTTTATCTAAGTAGGCTAACACCGTCCGAAAAGTTGTGCGCGCATCGATAGTCATGCGGTGCGGGTTACGGGAAGTTGGGAAATGCTCCTGAATAAGATTTCACTTCGTATACACTGATGCGTGGGTTCTAATCCTAATGCGGGGATGTACCAATGTGTCATTTCTTAAGTCATAACTGTCTGACATATATATAAAAATACAAGGCAAATACGACGTGATAGCTTAATGGGTAGAACACCGGTTAAGGTGCAAGCGACTCACTAGTCTTCAAATCCCGAATCGGGCCTACACCAATTTGTCTTTTCTAAAGTCATATGTGTGGTTAATTTATCACGGTTGTTAACGGTGAGGAAACCCACATGGCTGAGTTGTACTTAGTCATGTGACAGTGTATTCGTGGAAAACGGCGATAGTCCTGCCCCCTATCACGTGAGTATACTGTTCATGCAAAGCGTGGGTACTCTGAACACCAGGTGACAAAGTCACGTGATGTTCAGAAGTATTAGTACCTCTGCCAAATCCCTTCGGGGGTATTCGGCGTAAATGTTTATGTTATGTTATGTTATATGTAACAAGGTTGTTAACAGCAATAAAAAAGTGCCCATAAATTCACTGACCCAGCAAAATGAATGACCCAAACGATATCTGATGTTTAGAATTATTTTTTCTGCGCCACCTTTTTGGGAGATCTATGTGTGAATATGAAATGTAAAAGACAGTACACGACAAGGTAAGCCTCTAATTTACAGGATTAAAAAAATGATTTTAAGTAGTTACCCACTTATTAACTCTAAATGTCACAAACAACAAATCCTTGAGTATAAAATAATGAAACAGCTTGCAGAAAAGTACAATTGGCAGTGTTATCGCTAAAAGCTTCCAGACAACATTTGGGAGGTAAGATCATCAAATTTAGGATACACAGTCATTCGGGTAGACATACCAGACAAGGGCAAAAATAAATAAATATAATTAGCTTACATTAAAACGAACTTGTTTACTTACAATAATAGCTATTATGTATATGTATGTATGTATGTACATACATACATATACTCAAGGCTGTAAATCCCTAGAAGGGGTAGCCCGAGCTAAGGAACTAGAAATTCCTCAGCCACTTTCGGAAAGTTGAGTGGGGTTAAGATGGTAAAATAAAGGTTATTGTTAATGGGTCTCCAACCGCTTCGCCCAAAAACCTCTTAAAAGCCCCAATACCGTTAGTCGCCTCTTACATACACCTACCGGCAGAAATGGGGTAGTGCTATTTTAAGCCGACACTACACAGCAACTAGTTATTAATTAAATGAATATTATATAAATTGTTGTATTAAGACATTTCAATACATAAATAAATTAGCCTGTATGATGTAAAGTTATTTCCCTTATAATGGTTATTTTTTATTTGCTGGCAATACTAATATCGATGACAGCGACAGCCCTTACCGGCCAAGAAAAGATTGTGGATCTGTAATGTTTGTGTTAAGAAGTGAGCTTCACACCTTCTTGCTTAAAGTGATCAAGTGTAATCTCCTTTGTTTGTCTATGATGTTTTTATGTGATAGCTGATACTCTTTGACTATGAACACTATAGACAGAGTCATAATGCAACGGGAGAGTACCTCTTTTAGATAGCAATATTTTTCCCTGTAATGTTGCGATCACTAGAAAACAATTACCCCAAAATAGTATAATCACCATTCTAAAAGCTACTTTTTAATTTAAGATTGATTACGTCAATTTATTGTTACGTCGTTTTATTTATTGTAAAGGTTTACTGTTTACTATATTATTTCCTGCAATCATATAATTATACATACTTGCTCCTAGTATTATACAATCTTTTTTGTTTAATTTTACCATTTATACTGATGTTTAATACACCGTGAAATCTAAAGCATTTTACTAACTATCAGGGATGAATCTTCCCATGATTACGAATAAATTTTTGTACGGGACTAACTTTGTTTCTGGACAAAAAAAAAAGCTGTTCCCTAAGTGCAAGTTATGTAAATATCATACGGGTCATCATGGGTATAGTGGGGTCTATGTTTGTATTTTGAAAAATAAAAGACAGCATTTATGTTATGTTATGTTTTTTAAAAGACAGCACTATTTTGTACATGAGTTTTATTGCAGTATTTACTATTGACCTTTAAACAAAATCAGTTTCGTGTGAAAATTTAGAATTCATTCGTCTATTTCAGTCACATTTTTCAAAAGATGATGTATTCGTACATCTAAGTATTTTATATTTGGTTGATTTCCAATTGCATCTTCCAGTGGCCGCAATCCATTTTTCTCGTAGATTCGGGTCTTTAGGAAAACTGTAATGAATACGAAGAAATTAAATAAATATAACAAATTTATTACTTACTAATTCCGTAGATAACAATTGGAAATCATTCAGCGTCGCTATAGCGCGACGAAATTCATAATATACTCACTCATTAACATCAGTTTACTAATTTGAAAATTTTACCCTAACGACAGGGTAGGATGAAAAACGTGAATTATGGGAACACTGAGATACTGCATATTTTTAGGTTATGCTATTAAAAAATTGCTCAAAATAACTAAAGAAAATGCTAGTAATCTAGTTCAACGTAATTAACATTTGAATCACTTTTTTTCTGATCGCGCAATGTATTTATTATGTATTTATCTGTAGAAAAACATTAAAAAACTCACTCACTTCAGAAAGTCAATCCTTCGATGTGTTTTTCGCTGCGGCTTCCGCAGCCAAGCACGCTACACCCAACCATACCTCACTAAATAATAAGTTTGACTAATGGAGTCTCTTTTATCACAATAACAATATACAAATGAATAAAATCTTTCTCAAAATCAAAAGAAAACCAAAATCGCTCACAAGTCGACGCTTTGTTTGTCAAGCTTTAAAAGCGTGACATCAACAAAACGGGTTACGCGATAGAGATGACAATAAAGATTTTGTGTCTCTTTTTAACATATAAGAAATTAAATAAGGGCTTCTCTTTTTTTTATTTTATGCCGTAGTAAAGTACAGTTCTCCAAAATTAATAATACACATAGAAATCTTCGTCACTATTCGGCAACGATCGTGTTCCCCAAGCGTCGGAGGTAGATATGTACATAACATAGAGTGGTAAGTGCATGTCATTATTTATCAGTAACGGAATTTGATTTCATGTCGATTTTCGTGATGTTCGATAAGTCCAAAATGCGAGGATATTCACAAGGTTGCGAATATGCAACAATCTTTGTTGGATTGATTTACTTCGAAAATCGTATAGTACTTTTAAAACCTTGTCTTGAACCATCGTGCAAAATTTGGCTGTGATCGGATCAACCGTTTAGGAGGAGTTCTGTGACAAGCCTAATACATAAGTCGGGGGCAAATGGAGCTTCGCTCGCTACACTCCAATAAAGTTAAAATTAAATTCACGTTTGACAACAAACCCAAGAAGGGTATATGATAGCAGCTCTATATAATTCCACACAGAGAAAATACGTGCGGTACAGATCCACAAACTTTTCTTGGCCGGTGAGGGCGTCGCTATCATCGATATTAGTATTGCCAGTAAATAAAAATTAACCGTTATAAGGGAAATAATTTTAAATCATACAGGCTACTTTATTTATGTATTGAAATATCTTAATAAAACAATTTATATAATATTAAATTAATTTATAACTATGATTGTAAGTAAATAAGTTAATAAATAAGTATTGTAAATAAATAAGCTAATAATATTTGCTTATTTTTGAACATACAAGATAAGGATCTTGTATGTTTACCTGAATTACTGTGTACCCTGAAATTACAGATCGTACCTTCCAAACGTCGTCTGGAAGAGGTCGCTTTTAGTGGAAACACCGCCAATTGTACTTCTCTGCAAACTGTTTCATTATTTTACACTCCAGGATTTGTTACAATTGTGATACTCAGAGTTAAAAAAGTGGATACCTACATAAAATCATTTTTTTAATCCTGTTAATCAGAGGCTTACCTTGTCGTGTACTGTCTTTTACATTTCGTATTCACACATAGATCCCCTAAAAAGGTGGCACAGAAAAAAATATTCTTAACATCGAATATCGTTTGGGTCATTCATTTTGTTGGGTCAGTGAATTTATGCGCACTTTTCTTTTGCTGTTAACAGCCTTGTATTTTTATATATATGTCAGACAAAGTATTTTCTAAGATTTTTCGATTGCACATTATAATTATAACAACTATTGATTTTTGGATATATTAATCGCGTGTTATTACATTGTTTTTAAAGCCCGACGTTTCGAAATCTTTTCAGTTATCATGGTCACGGCAAGACTGAGGTGTTTATTTGTCATTGTACAGTACTATAAAATTATTAATACTAACTATATTCACAAAATTTAAGTTACATTTGCGTTTAAATATTTATTATGTAAAGAAAGAAAGAAAGAAAGAAAAACATTTATTCACAACTAAAGGTACACTTTAAACACACAACAGTAATCTTAAAACAATAAGCTTATAAACTACAAAATTAATCATTATTAAAACTAAACAAAAAGAACAAATAAACTTATATATAACAATTTAAAATATTCCATTTAGTGCCCCTCAGCTATGAACTGGTCACTGACTCAGCATAATGCTACCGATGTGTTTAGAACAACAACGGCAACGCTGATTTTCAGCCAGTGCCAATGCGTGGTCGGCTTACAAAAAACAACTATAACCAAAAATAATAATAAACAAACAAAAAACAACTATAACCAAAAATAATAATAATAAAAAAAAATTCGAGGAAGGTAACATGGCAAAAAATTCGATAAACCCATCTAAATATACAAATTCTTAATATAATACTTACTATATATAATATATTATCCTCAATAAAATAATATATATCAACTTTTATATAAGATATATGTTATCATATCAGGTAAGGTTTTTATAATAAATATATGTAAAAAAAAATAAAAAAATAGAAGTGAAGCAAAGACAAGAGTCATGTTGGATCTTGACTTCGAGTCACACTTTTGTATGGACAGCAAGTAACTTTTAAGCTTTTGTTTAAAAGTAAATTTACTTCCTGCGTCACGGATAGGAGGAGGGATGTCAAAAAGAGCTAATGTTTTGAAAACGTCGGGCTTTAAAAACAAAGTAATAAACCGCGATTAAAATATCCGAAAATCAATAGTTGTTTTAATTATATGTCAGACAATTATGACTTAAGGAATGATACATTGGTACATCCCCGCATTAGGATTAGCACCCACGCATCAGTGTTTACGAACGAAGTGAAATCTTATTTGGGAGCATTTCCCCACTTCCCGTGACCCGCACCGCTATAGTCATGTGCGCACAACTTAGCGGACGGTGTTAGCCTATTTAGATAATTTTAGCAAAATAAATAATAATTTTCTTAAATTTTATATTAAATACTGGAAAGAAGCAAAGAAACATTATAAAAAAAAGTTAATAAGCAAAGAAACGTTTTAAAAAATACGTTTCCACTACAAAAAATATTAATGAAAGTGACAATTTATTATATACGTAGGTCACCTTGCCGCCGGCCAAGAAAAGTTTGTGGATCTGTAAAGAAAGACGTTTGACTTTGACGGACTTTTGAAATTACCGTCCATTTGTTTATGTCAATTCAATTCGATTTTTCTTCAATGGCCTTTGACCGTGTTTAAACACAGTTACTTTGCCAACGTCCATTTGTTTATGTAGGTATTAGAAAAGCAAACTTCACAATATGTCAGAAAATGACATTTGTTATTCTCTATGGTTAAAAGAAAAACTAGAACTTAGATTAACATTGTATGGATAATATATTTATGTTACATTATCAACATTAATCGATTTTTAGCGTAGACGCACCCAACCGAATGAAACAATTTTTGGTGTGCTAAAAGGTATTTGTATATTTGTTTTATATTATAATTTTCATGGGTGTGCCTTTCGAAGAACCTGTCAAAAATAAATGTCAAGAAATAAAACGTGTATTTTTTCTGGAATTTTTCAAGCAACCCTTTAGTAAATAATACACCAGAGTATACTTTAACTCAATGCACGTAGATACTAGTTGGTTTCATTATTCTGCCTACTATAGAATAGAATAGAAAACTCTTTATTGTACAACAAATATGGAAAAACAATAACAAATACACAGAATGAATTAACAAAAGTACAATTGGCGGTCTTATCACTAAAAGCGATCTCTTCCAGACAACCTTTGAATGGAGAGGTCAATAAATTAGAGTCATGTGAGATAGATGTACAACAACTAATCTGCACAAACAATACAACAATCCAGTCATACTTAAATCTAGTTACAAAATAATAAACTATTAACAAACATATAAATACTATGATACAATAAATTAAAACTTATAATACATATAAATATTATGAATATGATACATATTTTTATTTATATACTTAATATATATAATTTAATTTGCAACAGTATTATAGTTAAGGAGAAAATATAATTTGAAATAACGTCTGCAGATTTGACGGTTTTGTCAAATATTCATGGTAGCCGGCTGTAAATTGGAGTGTTGCCTAGTTAAATGGTAGCAAACAAACGTGTAAAAATGTTTTCAGAAAAGCTCATAGTGGCCACTGCTCCTTCCTAAGCCTGCCAGAATTATAATTTATTCTATGGTATACAATTTAATAGAACTTCTGTATTTTATTTTCTTACCAGTAGGTTTTGTTACTTACCTTATACTCCGGTCAGAATGTTGCATATGAGGGCGTAGTGTAGGTAGAGCTTATACTGCTTAATAGAGTGGTAGCTATTATTATGTTTACTCTCTAAAAAACTGTAACATGCTTTGATGAAACGCACTTGGATCTTCACGATCACGCATTCTATACCTTAATGGCTTTATTGGCCCGAGTATTCATTGTTAAGTCATGCAGTAATTGAGACCCATTATGTATTTATTTATTAGTTTATGGGTATAAAAGTGGTGAGCATTTAAACAGTAGCAAAAATATATTTAAGTACATATATCATATAGTATTTAAAGGCATAAAGCGATAAAAAGTTACTTGTGTTTGGGGCAAGAAGTAATATGTTCGGTATCACAAAAAATTTCGCGGTCGGCAGTTACTTTTTTACCTCGGCAAAAAAAACTTAAATGGAAATTATGACATACAATATTGGTGACACCTAATTAAACAATAATATCGATTATTTGATCTGAAATTAACTATAACGGTGTTCACATTTTTTTATAGCATGTAAGAAACATAACTATTAGCTTTACTGATGCAATAGTTTGTGATACACTATTTGGTGAGCATTGATCCGCTTTGGCAAGTATTAAGAATTTATTGGAAGTTATTTCTAACTTCTAACATATTTGGTAAGCGTTTGGACACAAGCCTTTTAAATTTTTAATATTGATTCCTGGCAACATTACTCTACACTGCCTACTCCGTCGTCGACCAAAGTTCTGCTACGTGCTGTGCAAATAATTAAAATCTTTTAGTGTAAAGCCACAAAGTCACATTTTTTATATTATAGTCAAATTGAATAAAAGGTAAGTTAACTCGGCTTTGTTTTGTAATGATAATATGTAACTGAATAAATAAATACGTAACGGTGATAGTAAGTGTGAAACAAAATGGACGTCATCTTTGGTTGATTGAACGGTTTATCACCAATATTATTTGGAAACTGTGGGCACAGTAATGATTTTCAATGTTACATTTACGACAAGCGATTGTATTTCACCCCTAGATATTAGCTGATTCTTTAAAAGAGTAATATTAATGGACAATCTACGTTTCACAGCGCCCCGTGATATCTAACATGACAAGTAAACCGCTCGCGACGATTATTCTTGTTTATCTTTTGTGCATTAATGATTCACACCGAGCTTGAGCTATGTTCAATACCTTTGCGTTAGGAAATAAAGCCATACATGTTTAAGATAACCAAACAAAAAAAAAATGCCATTCATTCTATCGCTTAAGCGGTCATATAAATGACAAATTATTATGTATTTGATGATACTTACAGTTTACCACATCATAGTAACAAACCTCATAACATATTTTTGGCTTATAAGTGGTTGTTACCCTTTATCTGCAATATGTTTTATATTTATGAGAATTTTGATGTTCTATTTATTAATAATATAATACATTAATGAACTGTAATGTGCAGAACTAGAGAACATACACAAGTAGAGCATTTACCCAAGTATATCCACATTATATGCAAAGAAGACACTTGTGAATTTGATCTCTCAGTTAACTAATTTATCCTTATAACCACTATGATAACATTCTCTGCTAAAGTTCTTACTAGTGATGTATCAAATTCTCCTATTTGCATTTACATTTCCTGAATATCTGTAAATATTTTTTACATGAATATTGCCATTTGTGCATGTATAGAGCAGACTGTTGTGAACCTGATGATAATTACAGTAAGACAGCTAGTAAGTCTTAGAATATTAGAGCTACGCTAGAAATTTATCATTTTCATATACAACTAGCTGACCCGACAGACTTTGTGCTGTCAAACATTAATTGACATTCACTTGATGGATGTCACAAAACCACCATATTTCATAGATATAGAATCCATAGATTGGCATTAATAGTTTAAGATACCGCTGCAAAATCTCTACGTTCATATGTTATAAAGTCAAACACACATTTTAACATAAGTTTATGAATAGGAGAATACACTGACAAGACGCAGCCAGACGAAATATAATAACATCCCCATCATAGCAGTGTATATAAAGAATATAAAAATCCATGGGTGCCGTTGCAAATTCGGCCGCAACTACCTCGCAGCCACGTGTAAGTAGGTTATATTTTGGTGTGTTTTATACGTTCATAACTTACACGCACATTTCTTATATGAAATTAAAGCTATTTTTTTTCCTAATATGGTAATACATAGCTGCCTGTGAAAAAGCGGCCGCAAATTAGGGTTGCCATCTGTTAAAACGCGATATATCCAAATATATTTCACAAACTGCTACTGTTTTTTTATTTATATTTTATGACTTATATAATAACTGTATTTATATTTTTTAAATACTTAATTACTTACCTATACTCACGCCCATTATTCCCATTAGGGTAGGCAGAGACTATCGATCGCCACTTAGTACCATCTTGAAAAACTTCTCTTGCTTCCCTTACATTAATTATTCTATAGCATGTATGAGATGCTCTTTTATTCTTCTCACTTCGGACCCTCGCCTTTATAAGAATGTTTTCTCCCGATCTAATTGTGGGGAGCTTTCCCACCTTGATAACTTTGATGTTCTTCAACTTCCAAATTGTGTGTTATTATTTTGATGTTCTCCTTTCCCAACATGCAACATATGCACACGGGATGAGAAAAATAACAAAAGATTGTTTAGGGGATTAGGTAGATTGTTTGATTACAACAAGCCAACTTAGACATACATAGATAACATAGGACTAACTTAGAAAATTTAAATAGGTTAGGAATATTTTTTTCAAAAAATCCTGTTATTTGAGGTCTATAATGATTTAATTCTTTTCAATGCTTATGTCTGATTATTTGCATTTCATTGAATTTTATTGATGTCTTTATTGAATAGTTAATTCTATACTTCTAAATTATTAAAAATGATGTACTGATCAAATCTTCTCTCTAAGGAGAATCACCAAAAAGTTCCAAAAGCCAAAAAGCATATTGTTAGAATTGTTTTGTTCATGAATACCTCATGTGGAGATTATTAGGCATATTGTTTATGATGGTGGTGAGAAAGTATTTATGGGTGGTGTTGTCTAAGTTTGGTTTGGGTAGCCAACCTATATGTGCATTAGTATCACTCTATGAGAATTCTAGTACAAGTGTAAGAATAAACAGGGAAAACATGGACTGGTTTTGCATCTCTAGGGGTGTCTGACAGGGATGTGTAGTTTCACCGTGGCTTTTTAATTTGTTCATAGATGACTGTCTGACAGAATTGTGTAAAAGTGATTATAGACTGAGAATGAGTGGATTCATCATCTACTGCTTCAAAATCTTTGTCAAAATCTTATATGCTGATGATACTTGCATCACCTTTATTGTACTATCTTTTCCCCACTCAACTTCCAAAAGTGACTGAGGAATTTATAATTTCTTAGCTCTGGCTACCCCTTCTGGGGAAATATAGCCGTGAGTATTGTAAGTATGTTTGTACTTGCATTACCTGTGAGTGAGATGCAAGAGATGATAAATTTGGCATGCTTGTCATTAAAGAAAGGGATTGAAAGTTCAAGATGTATTTGAACGGTAATTGGTTATTTTCCGTAAATCGATGTCTACTGTGCGACTGTTTTGCGTGATAAAGGTATTAGGTATTATTATATGCACTGCTCTAGCCATCCCAGCTCACCCAGGTGTGTTGCCCTATAATCAGCTACACCGGTTCACTCGAGGAGCACGAGGAGCACGTGCGCAGTTTTTTTCTTCCTTTTCCATGCATGCTCTGCACAGAGGGCTATCTGTAACACCCAAAGTAAACAAGTGTTTGTTAAAAGGGCCATGCCCCGTGGGGGTGGCTGTAACTCAGCAAATTTGCTTTTTTCTCTTTTATTTTTCATACTTCGGACACCTGCCTTTTTGAGCACATTTAATTAATTCAAATGAGTCCTCCGAGGTCGTCCTCTACTGACATTACCTTCCACATTGGCTTTATAGACCTCCATCCCATCACCAATTTACTATGAGCTATCCTCTCTATGTGCCCAAACTATCTCAACATTCAGTATCTTATCTTTTTTTATCATCTGTCACACCGCACTTTTCACAAATCACGATAATTTCATCTCTACTGCATAATTACTCTACTTTCATGCTTCTTTTGCCACACCCAACATTCGCTGCCATACATAAGCGTAGGAATAAGAACAGCATCATGCACAGCCATTCGGACCTTTTCGGAGACCGATTGATTAGACATGAGACTATCCAGTGCTCCATTTACCGCATAACCCTTTTTCACTCTTATTTCAATGTCTTTATGATTACGTTAAATTTTATTGTGTTTCTATGATTTTACTCTTCCTAGATAAGCTTAAATAGGATTGGCTATATTTGTGATTTCTGCAGCTAGTTTATAGGACAGCCAAATTTCTAATTATTTTCAAATAATTACACGAAATGATTGCGATCTATATAATTTTGAGTTCAAGCTTTATTATGTAGTATAGAATATTTATTTCCGAACAGCTTTCCATCAGAAAAATTAGCCCATGTCCGACTATTTCATTTTTAATCTCTTGTACTAAACATTACAACTGACCCAGAGTTTAGACTGCATGTATAACCATATTCTGCGAATGTTGTTTGTAATATAATGGATTACCAAATCAAATATGCATTGACCTGTGTAAATATTTTCTTTGGATTTGTTATTGTTTTCATCGAATAATGACTCACAACAGCGGATCGCGAATGTAATGTGACTCAATGAAAAGCTGACATCTACATTATAATGTGTTCATTTGTAATTATTCTTATTGTTCACAGAAATCATCTTAGTGGGGTTAGCTGCAATCCTGCTATGATCATATAGACTGATTTACTGATTCAAGTGGGAACTGAATAACTGTAACCTTGGTGTGTTCAACATGCAGACCATTAAATGTGTTGTGGTGGGTGATGGGGCCGTCGGTAAGACTTGCCTACTCATCAGCTACACGACTAACAAGTTTCCCTCGGAATATGTACCGACAGTATTTGACAATTATGCCGTAACTGTCATGATTGGTGGCGAACCTTACACTCTGGGATTATTTGATACAGCAGGTAATCATTGTTACTGTATCTATACTATAAATTTTGTTTTAGGTAGTTTTGACTTGGTATACATTACGATATAAAGCTTCAATGTAGTACATTTAACTTTAAACCATTTATTGCTTATATGGTTCGTATTATTTAATAACTATTTTTCTCGATTGTTGCAGGTCAGGAGGACTACGACAGACTTAGACCACTAAGTTATCCTCAAACAGATGTCTTCCTTGTTTGTTTCAGTGTTGTTAGCCCAAGTTCTTTTGAAAATGTGAAAGAAAAGGTAATGTCCAATTCATCCTTAACAATTTTGATCTTCTCGATAAAATTATGTTTTCAATTAGAGTATTTCTTACTCTACTGCATGCACTAAAAGAGTATTTCTTACTCTACTTGAAAACATAATTTTATCGAGAAGATATAACTTTTTTTTTATGTAATGTATGAATATTGTTGTCACACTCAGTGGTAGTCAAGTTGTAGTAGACATCATTATCAAGAAATGTAATCACTATAATATTTTACTGTTTGATTCCAGTGGGTCCCAGAAATAACTCATCATCAACAAAAGACACCTTTCCTGTTAGTGGGTACACAAATAGATTTGCGTGACGACCCCATTACCATGGAGAAGCTGGCCAAGATAAAACAGAAGCCAGTGTCTCTGGAGCAGGGAGAAAAACTGGCCAAGGAGTTAAAGGCTGTAAAATATGTAGAGTGCTCTGCATTGACACAGGTAATCTACTTACGTTCCTATCATTAGGATTATATTTCTCGGATGAGTCAGGGTTGCACAGAACCCCCTTAGTGCATGATTGGACAAATACAAAGCTCCTCTGTTTTCTTTTGAGTTTATATGCTGGTGTGCTTGGTCAAGCACATATGGCAGCTTAGTGGGAAAACTCAATGCTACAAATACAAGATTGAGCCTACACTGGATATCTTCATTTAATGGATAGGAAATGTTTATGAGGAAACTCACATGACTAAGTTTTATATCTATCAGGCGACTGCACATACATAGCTTGGGACATAAAGATACGGTGTCACATTCCAAATGAGTGCTTGCCAACATTTTAGTGTTGAAAAGAACTCGGCCACCTTTGCATGTTAAGTGAAGAAAAAAATTTAAAATGAAGGATGTTTAGTGATGCGTCTACGTACGTATACTCACGACTATAAACCCCTAGAAGGGGTATCCAGAGCTAAGGAATTAAAAATTCCTCAGCCACTTTTGGAAAATTGAGTGGAGAAAAGATGGTAAAATAAAGGTTGTTGGTGATGGATCTCCAACCGCATCGCCCAATGTTCTGTTAAAAAGCCCAATATCGTTAGTCGCCTCTTACGTACACCCACCGGCAGAAATGGGGTAGTGCTATTCTAAGCCCGCACTACACAGCAGTGATGCGTCTACTACTATTAAAACCCTAAGTTGCAACTTATGACACTCAAAGAAGTAACTGTCTCCTTAAAAACCAGTCATTATTTGCAATTTTCGTCATTATACTGATTAATAAAAACTGCATGCTCTTTCACTTAGTTGAAAATATGTTACTTGTTCCTTTATTATTGGCAGTAATTTAATTAACCTATGTATATTATGCATGCAATTGACTCAGCCTTTAAAAATATTTTTGTATCAGTACTTACATAGTATAACAATGATGAGTAAATAACTAGCTAAATAGTGTGCAGCATTCATAGTTTTACAATTCTGAAACCAAATATTATATTTGACATGCATGTGGAGAATGATATTGAACAAAGTTTATATCCTCTTGTATTCTCTTAGCACCAGCTTTCTTTTTATCTCTACTCATCTCCTCACCTACATATTGTGAAAAGTGCAATGTGAAAGATAATATTGAAAACATTTAGTTAGACATTAAGATGGATAGGGCTCAAAAAGAATATGGATGATAGTAAATTGGCGAAAGGTGTCAAAAGAACCCATTTGCATGGTCATTTCAGAAGAAGAAGGAAATAGAAAAACAATCACATGTGATAGTAAAATTTGTTTTAAATATAAACAAAATTCACTTAGTCATGTATCTCCTAGTTGGTGACTCAGCGACCGATAAGCCCGCGCCGCTTATTAGTTTCGTCCAGTGGACTTAGATGAGTCAATATTGCAGTATATTTCATATAATGTGAATATTGCGGGCTGTTTTTTTGTTAGAATATCACTAACTAATTTTTTTTCTTAAGGGTGTCATGTTAAGTGACTAAAAGCATTGCAGCTTTTAAGTGATTGTTGGATGATTAGGCTTGAGACCCATCACCAACCATCCGTTATTTAACAATCTACTCCCTATTCAACATCCAAAAGTGGACGAAGAATTTGTAATAGAATACAAATAATTTATACAATTGATTCCAAAGCTTTGGCTTTTATTGAGGTGGTTATCCCAATAACCAAGCAACTGTTATATAAATTTGAGTATTATAATTTCCAGAAAGGGCTGAAGAATGTCTTCGACGAAGCTATCCTGGCGGCCCTGGAGCCTCCAGAGCCCGTCAAGAGAAGGAAGTGTGTACTGCTCTAATGCCCGCCCCACGCCACGTGACCTCCCGCCACGTGACCCCCGCCATGCTAACACTTGTAACATTCAACTTATTTTTATATATTTATAATACCATAGTTCGTATATCACGGTGAACACCAAACGGTATTGTTTAAGGCTAAAAATCCTCCAATTACCTTATAATAATAGACAATAGGGTGAACCACAAGTGGCTGGGGTATAATACAGAGGTGTTTGTCAGCTACAGCAGCCTTTTAATGAATTTAGTGGGTGTTGTGCACAATATTTATGTTATTTGTAGAATTTTAATTGTATGTGTAACTTTCTGTATATATTTATGAATGTAATAAAACATGTGAAAAGTAAGCATAATTTGTGGGTTTATACAACAATATTATACAAGGTGTAGGTTTAACAATCCCTGATGTACCTATTGGCTTATATAATAATCTATTTATTATATGATATTAAAATGCATAGTTTAGATGCAGTAAATAACAATTGGCGGCGGTAGAACAAGTTCACATTTGTATCAACTTGTCATGCAACTGAACAAATTAATAGGTGTTTAATTGATAAGTTACTTTCTAATATCATTTAAATATTTTTTAATAATTGTACAGCTGAAGGCTGTATTGCAATACTTTATATTGTTAATAATAAAACCTAGGCCATACTGCTGAATAATAAAAGCAAATAAGGGCCAGCGCTGACTACCGGCATGGCATGGCAAAGGATTTCGGTACAGATATAGCATTTTTAATCTTATTACCATGAGCATAGAATTCATTTTACTTCATTTTGACACAACGATGTCGACGTTCTGTGCTACCGCGGCCTCCCTCGGCATCGTTGTGTCAAAATGAATTCTATATGCATGGTAATAAGATTAAAAATGCTATATCTGTACCGAAATCCTTTGCCATGCCATGCCGGCAGTCAGCGCCGGCCCTAACTGTGTTATATTTAGTATTTTGGTTTTACTACCACATTACAATTGCATCACATTTTACAAAGCTTTATATTTAAATTATAGGATGTAGACTCGTATATAACGATGCACTAAGAGTTTTTGACATACTCATTAGCATATAATCAATTGGTTGGCTCACTGTATAAAATAGAGATGGAGCTGACTCGCTTATTTGTGGGGATTTAATGACTGAGTAGCTGACAAACATCTCCCACATAAAGTAACTTGTAAGAGTATTCCCACTTTGATTAGGATAGTTTAGTCATTTTTATACATGAGATAAAACTGATATCACAATTTTTTTATTTATAATAATATTTAATTATCGCTCTTTTGAACCATAATATTTAACATTTATTTATATGTTTCGAGTTGGGTGTGTTAATTTGACACCGTAGAAAGTAAATTACATGTTTGGTTTGTAACACAAAATTTGCAACTAAAGAAATATAATATAAGACTGCATCAATTTGTAACAATATTTTTGACATTGAATACAATTGTAGAGATAATTACAATAACACCAAGTGCTATTATTTGTGAGCCCCACTAAAGAGATGTGGAACCATATTAGGGTTCATAAATATGTTTGATTTTTAAATTTAATACCAATATATACCTATTGTGGCATTATGCAGTAATATATACTGGTTTCAAGACTTCCAAATATTAGACTGTGTGACCTTTGTCTCTTTATCTGGATTGCATCCATATCTATGTACGACTTACTATGATAATGTTTTATATGAAGGAGCTATTGATATCCAAAGTTCAAACAAATTACAATGTATAAACAATATACTGATTTGTCAATTGACGAATTTGTAGCACAAGTGATTCCTAAGTGCTTTTTGCTGAGCATAATTTGTAGTAAATCGATTGGTTAGCTGTTATAGGCGCCGTCCATTCATTCGCTATTTATATACAATGATCTACCAATTTGTTAAACTTCCTGCTAATTCTTGATATTTATGAAATTGCCTTAACTCTCGATTCATTACAAGTATTTTTCGCAATGTATTATCATTCGTAGATGTATTTTAACACATTGTATTATACCATAAAAATTATTGCTTATTTGACATAAAACAATGCATTATTAAGTTATTTATAGAATACTGGTTTTTGTTTGTCATATTATATAACATGGATGAATAATATAGTGAGGCGCAATAATACAAAACACAAGATATATTTTCTAATTATAAATAACTAAGAAAAATTAAATTTTCCCAAAGTGCATTTAAATGATTGACAATCAAAGCTTGTTACTCGCGTGTAAATAACAATAATAATTTATCACAGATTATTATACGTATCCTGAGGTCATTACAAGTTCCCCTCAGGTATATAATATGTTGCTTATATAACTTTATATCACATTTAATTTTAATTATATGGAAAACTTATTTGTTTTTGTCAGTAAGTAGCTTAGATAAAAATATTTAACTAATAAATTTAAGAAACAATAATGTTGTTTTACTTATCATTAACCGCTGATGTTCCAATTTTATCTAAGTTCATATTAACATGGGAAAGGTATGACTTATTAAACTTACATGTCACATATGTTACATGCACATTGTTTTATAAAATCTGGTATTTTTTTACCACTATCTCAGAGAGAGTGTGCTTTAAAATAAACATATCATATTTAAGAGGTGGGTATCTATTGTAAAGTGTATAAATGTATTTAACATGTCAAAGACATTCATCTGCGTAATAGCAATCCAGTCAATATCTTTCAAGTCTATGTTAGTCGTTTAAGTTAATGTCACTTAAAGGTCGTAGGTAAAGGTTTCGGTTTTTTTTTATATCAAGTTCTACTGTAACAAAATGGCAACCAAAACTGGACATGATTTACAATTACATTACGGACAGGGGTGTCAGTGCAAATTACATGATTGCGGCCTGTCTGTGATCGGTGAAATGTGTTGGTTCTAATAGTACTTACTTGTGTTAATTGATTGTAAAAAGAGAGTAAGAGTTAAATGGTTTCGGTCATTTATGTAACCAAAATCTATATTAAAGTCGGCAAGCAGTATGAGTCTGTCAAAATGAGTAAAAGACGTGGTAAGGTCGATAATTGTAGAAAAACAGATATTTACTTTAACATGTGTTGGTGTTCCGGCACATCACTAGTGCTCGGAAATTATCATAAAACGTTTGAGGGTAGTGCGTCATGCTACCCACTTATTCTTTGTCACTTGCGTACGATTCTTGTTACTGTTAACATTATTTCGGCCACGGTGTAATTATTAATCAATACACGCAATATATCCTGGAGTCAGATATTTTATTACTATTACCATCCATACAATCCATACATAGTTCCTGAAGGATCGAACATGGTGACCACGACGTGATACTTGAGTTTTTGGAGAAAACTCGAGAATCAGCCAGGTCCTTAATAGAGCAAGAGCCCGCGACGGCCAGACCTTAGTTAAAGTATAAAGTCTAAAAGTTTCTCTGTGTATGTCCACTATACAGGTAAGAACGATCCCAGGCTATGAAACTTGGGTCGCCCCGGCTTTGGCAGTTCACAGGTAGTAAAGGTGTGTAAAAATGTATCTCAAATTAGGTATAGCATAAAGCTTAGTTTTCATATATTTTATTAGTGGTGATCTTAGAAATGGCCTCGTCCACAGCCAGACACTTAGTACAGTTGCAACCCCCTGCCAGACACCCTTAAAGTACGGTTAATTTTAATGATACTTTAGTTATAGTATAAAATCTGAATTTTATATATGTTATTTGGAGAAATATAAAATGATGTTTCCTCAGTAGCCAGACAATTTGTATGGTTCCCCTATATTGCCAGACACGTTAAAGGTCTATTCGCTAGGTGCAAAGTAGGGGATGGGGGAACACGAATCGATCACAGCGCGCACTGTGGCAAAAAAAGGAACATTCGGCGGCTAATCAAGTGTAATTGAAATGATGGAAAATATTCATAGTACTAAGGTTGACAAATAATGCCAAGTTAATATATTATCGCGTATCGGAAATGAAGGAAAAGCATTCATCTGCATTATTTATGCACATAGTGGCAAAGATATATGTTACTCTGAAGTTAAAACTGAAATATCAAGCAATTCGAAGATTATCAAGTTTGGCAAAAAAACCAAGCACCAAGGATGTAATACTATTGTAAAGACTTTTGCTCATCGAGCAACCTTTCTTACGAATGCCGGCCTGCTTTCATCCAAATTACAGTAACACTAGAGTCATTATTGATTGTACAGAGTTTCAAGTAGAAATACCATCTACAGTTGATAAGCGTGTGTGGTGGTATTCACACTACAAGGAAGGATTTACTGCACTATCACAATAATTATTCCCTCCTTACAGTATATAAAAAATTGTTTGCAAAATATTGAAAATTTTATTGAATTAAATATTTCAATTAAACATATAAAACTATACAAACTAATTTATTACATTTTTGGATTGTTGATTTAAAGATTTATTTGCGTAAAATTTTACTAAATATTTTTTTTAAAATTGTTTTAAATTTGTTTATTACAGAATGTAAAATAAAAGATAGCTGATGCGCAGTAAAAGATCGCCGTGGACCGAGCGCACTATCTCACTCGCACCCATTACGCATATGCCCTCGCGCTCGCACCTACAATAGACCTTTAACGTGTCTGGCAATATAGGGGAACCATACAAATTGTCTGGCTACTGAGGAAACATCATTTTATAGTTCTCCAAATAACATATATAAAATTCAGATTTTATACTATAACTAAAGTATCATTAAAATTAACCCTACTTTAAGGGTGTCTGGCAGGGGGTTGCAACTGTACTAAGTGTCTGGCTGTGGACGAGGCCATTTCTAAGATCACCACTAATAAAATATATGAAAACTAAGCTTTATGCTATACCTAATTTGAGATACATTTTTACACACCTTTACTACCTGTTACCTGCCAAAGCCGGGGCGACCCAAGTTTCATAGCCTGGGATCGTTCTTACCTGTATAGTGGACATACACAGAGAAACTTTTAGACTTTATACTTTAACTAAGGTCTGGCCGTCGCGGGCTCTTAGACTATAAGGTTCATTAATGACCATGTCTCTAAAAATTTGCGAACCCTCAATATGCTAGGTGAACCAACAGAGTCTTGGGATATCTTGGTCATATTTTTGGTCTCAGCGAAGCTTGCACCGGTACTAGTATTAAGTAAAAGAATACAAAAATCAATTTAAAAGGTCCCCAGCGTTAAAAGATTTTTTCCAGTTCCTTAGGGAAAGAGCTTCGATATGTTCACACAAAGCCGACAATAATTATAAACAAGGCTTGATAGATTTCAACGACTAGAGTCTTACCGTCAACACTTCCGGAAACGTTGGCAGTCTGAATATATAGCAGAGCTGCAGCAGAAGCACAAATGGTGTTTTCCAGGGCGATCACTGCAAGTTGGAGAACTGGTGATGCTAAAGGAGGAGAACATTCCACCCATGCAGTGGAGACTTGGTCGAGTAACGGATCTCTTCCCAGGGAAGGACGGCGTTGCGCGAGTTGCAGAAGTAAGGACCGCTGCGGGCACCTACCGACGTGGCGTGCGATACCTTTGCCCGTTATTGGACTCTGCAGACTACAAAATATTGGAACCAGTAGCTTCCAAGGCCCCGAGTATGTTCCGGCACATCACTAGTGCTCGGAAATTATTATAAAACGTTTGAGGGTAGTGCGTCATGCTACCCACTTATTCTTTGTCACTTGCGTACGATTCTTGGATACTGTTAACATTATTTCGGCCACGATGTAATTTATTAATCAATACACGCAATATATCCTAGAGTCAGATATTTTATTACTATTACCATCCATACATAGTTCCTGAAGGATCCAACAGTTTGTTTTGCAGTTACGAATGAATAATGCTATATCTGCCTAATAGGCTCAATATAAACCGACCCTTATTGAATTGTAAATAAAGTAGATTGTTCTTGATGAGATATGGCATTTATTTATTTGTAACAAGTATCTGTACGAGTATATGTATGATCGCGGTCCACTTTTGGGCGTTGAATTTGTATATAGTGCGGTATCTTTGGTATATATGATCGAAGTTTACTTTATATAAGACTAGACTACCATATTTGGCTGTTGAAGTAGTTTTTCAGATTACTAATGAGTATTTTTGGGATTTATTATACTAGTTTCAAAGATATATTTTTGAATCAGATATCACGAAACAAAATCAAGTATCCCTTTGTTCTCACCGGGTTGGGTTTTTGTAATTTTAACATTTTATAAACTTGTATCATGCAGAGCTACAGTTTCACTTTCATATGGCGCAAAAACTACTTTTCGTGACATTGAAAAAATGATCACAATATTGATAGAAAAGTTGCATAAAATTTACAACCCGACACCGACGCTTCGACGCCCGGCACAGTGAATTGGCCTAGACCTCGCTTTTATAACATACCCTTTTTATATTATAAATCGATAAAGGACATCAAACTAAACAACTTTGCCCATGGAATGCCTATCTAAAATACTGTAATTTTCAAAAAAAATGATAATTAAAAATTGTCGTACCTAGTTCAAACTGAGAATGTATAGAACTAGATTCTTTGCTTCAGTGAAAATAAGAAATAAAAAAAAACATTTGATCTATGGTGTAAACAAAAACATAACCTCTTTCGGTATTTTCCAGTTCAATCGCTCGCTTACCGGTTTATTTTCATGATATTATTTTTCAACGACGATCAATACAACTGGAAAATACCGAAAGAAGTTATATTTTTGTTTACAGAGCGAAAAGCACAGATCAAATGTTTTTTTTTATTTCTTATTTTCACTGAAGCAAAGATTCTCATTCTATACATTCTCAGTTTGAACTAGGTACGACAATTTTTAATTATTATATTTTTTTTGAAAATTACAATATTTTAGATAGGCATTCCATGGGCAAAGTTGTTTAGTTTGATGTCCTTTATCGATTTATAATATAAAAAGGGTATGTTATAAAAGCGAGGTCTAGGCCAATTCAAAATGAATTTTGGAACGGTTCTATTCAAATAAATGATTGGTTTCTTGCTTTTTCTGTTTTCTCTATATTCATTTGACTTACTACAATTTTATTCCAAAAGCAAATATGCCTTATAAAAAGCCTTTAAAATCAAAATTCAATAAAAGAGTCACCAAGAAATTTGGTCACGGATCTGTAGGACCACAATATAGTGTTATTTGTACGGGCTCAAAAGGTCTGAAAACCAGGGCCGTAAAATCATTAATAAAAAAAAGTGTTATTTGCTATTGTTATTTGTAATGTAACGGCTAACGAGACGAGGACGCCTTCTTACATTTCTCTCCGCATCGGCGTTACCGGCATCAGCCCAATCAGGAAGAAACAATAATCATGTCACGTAAAGAGGAAGCCAAATCTTTAAAAGCGAAGTTAATAAAAACGGATGATGAGTTTGGACCCTGTGCGTTTTGTCAGAGGAAAGTCAACGATGAAGTGAGATACGGGAATCTTTTTTCTATCTGGAAGCTGTTTTGCCACTACTTTTGTGTGGTAAGTTAATATTCTATTAGTCCCCCAATTTACCTGAAGTAACCCAAGGCTTCCAAGTTCCTAGCACGTTGGCTGGAGCTCTTGATTATTCTATATTTTTGTGCTGTGAGTTTATTTACTAGGATTGGAAAGAATTCGATAGCTTACTAACTTTGGATACTGATAACTTCTTTACTACTTTTGCCGTGTAGTGCCGGCTTAGAATGTCGCTACCCCTTTCTACCCACGGGTGTCGTAAGAGGCGACTGAGGGTGTCGGGGATTTTTGGGCGATGCGGTTGGAGACTTCCAAAAGTGGCTGAGGAATTTATAATTCCTTGGCTCTGGCTACCCCTTCTAGGGAATTATAGCCGTGAGTATATGTATGTATGTATGTAACTTACTTCAACATCTACACCTGCCCGGCTAGTACGAGCCATGTTTAAACTGGTTATCGCGTGGGATAAAGCAGCCATCTTTACGCACTTACTTTAGACACGATGACGGTTAGAATGAGATGGCAGTATACGATACTAAGTAAGTGCGTAAGAGATGGCTGCTTTATCCCATGCGATAACTAGTTTAAACACGGCTCGTACTAGCCGGGCAGATGTATTTTATAAGGGTAATCAATATCTAATTTCTTAAGCGGCCAGTACACAATGGCCGACGATGGCCCACTGCTCGCCATCGCCACTGTGTACAGGGGGCAATGGTGCATGATGGCGGACAATTGCCGATCGTGGCGCGCAATGGCGTGGCGTAGCGTGGCCGGTGGTGTTTCCACAGTGGGCCATTGTTTAGTTCGTCACCGGCCGCTTATAGATAATAATAATAATATATAAGCCCTTTTATTCCGAACCACAGTACAAATACAATACATTACAATATTTATTTATAATATGTCACGCAGTTCGGCGTGCCTCTTGGCATAGGCCTCCTCCAGCTCTCTCCATTGGGCTCGATCCTCCGCGACTCGTCACTCATCACTCCATCGTCACTCCATCTACTCTTTGGACGCCCTGGTTTTCTGGTGTTCTCTCTAGGATACCAAAGAGTCACCTGTTGGCTCCACTTGTTTAACTTGCAGCGCAGCATGTGTCCTGTCCAGCTCCATTTTAGATGTTCTATGCGAGATATGATATCCGTAACTTTAGTCTTTCTTCTGACTTCCTCATTTCTGATCCTATCACTGAGCCTTGTTCCCAACATGCTTCTTTCCATTGCTCTTTCAGTTTTGGCTAATTGTTCTCTATGTTTTTCGGTTAGAGTCCATGTATCGCAGCCATATGTCATGCAGGGAAGAACACAAGTGTTGAAAGTCTTTCTCTTGATATGTATACCTAAATCTTTGTTCTTCATGATTTCTTTCAACAACCAGTATTTCTTCCACCCACTAGCTATTCTTTTGTTTATTTCTTTAGACATGGAGTCCTCCAGAGATATGATTTGCCCTAGGTAAACATATTCTTTCACGTACTCAAACTTAGTTCCGTAGACCTCTATGTCAATTTCTATTGAGTTTGTCATTAGTTTTATTTTGTCCGCGTTAATTTCTAAGCTCACTTCTCTGCTTTTTTCTGCTAGGGCTTTTATCATGTGCTCCAGTTTTTTGGGATCTTCTTCCAGCAGGACAATATCATCTGCAAATCTCAAGTGATTGAGGTGGTTTCCATTTATGTTAATACCATTACTCTCCCAGTCCAATTTTTGAAATATGTGTTTAAGAACAGCATTAAACAGCTTAGGGGACAAAGGGTCTCCTTGTCTCACACCTCTGTTTATTGGAAAGGGTTCTCCTTTTGATTCTAGTTTAATACTGCTTCTACTGTCTTTGTATATGGACTTGATTAGTTTTATGTAGACCTCTTCCACGCCTTGTTCTTTTAGAATCTGCCAGATAAACATGTGTTTTATACTATCAAATGCTTTGGAGTAGTCTATAAAGCAGATATAAAGTGTCTTCTGGTATTCGTTGTATTTTTCCACAACTTGTTTTATTGTGTGGATGTGGTCTATAGTGCTGAAGTTCTTTCTGAATCCTGCCTGTTCAATTGGTTGGCTTTCGTCTAAGACCTTTGTTATCCTTTCTAATATTATTTTTGCAAAGACTTTGTACACATTGGATATTAGGCTGATTGGTCTATAGTTGTCAATGTCATCTTTCTTCCCTTTCTTATGAAGGAGAATAATATGTGATGCGTTCCACTGTTGAGGGATAACGCCTGTTATAATTATGTTGTTGAATAGCTTGGTTAGGATTGGAGCTATTTCTGCTTCTGTGCCTCTCGTTAGTTCATTTGTTATATTGTCGGGACCTGGAGCTTTTTCCAGCTTTTGTGACGCTATGGCCCTTTGTACTTCCTGCACTAGTAATGGTGGGACTGTTTTGTAAGTTGTATGAGGCTCATTTTTGGCATTATTTTCTCGAACTGTATTTGAGTAAAGATTCCGATAGATTGGGTCTATTACTTTTTAATTTTGGTATCCACTCTTTTCCGTATTCCCTCAATTCCTTGAAAGCTTTTCTTGTTCCTCCTGTCTTTTGGATTTCTTCTTCTAGTTTGATCATACTCTTTACTTTCCTGTCCTTTCTTAGATTTACTTGAATCTGTTTGCTTAGGCTAGATATTATGTTGCGGTTCTCTGCAGTTTTTGATTTATCTGCCATTAATGATTTTCTTTCTACTAGCAGCTCCCTTGTCTTTTCACTAAGCTCTACACCTTTACTTACATTAACTGTTCTCAATTTTGACAATTGTTTGTTTATGAGGTCGTATTTATCTGCGACATTTCTTTCAGAGTCTACTATTCCTTTCAGTGTTGTGATGAACGAAGAGTCCATGTTTTCTCTATGTTGTTCTAAAGTCATATTATTTCTGCTTTTTTTGTTGGATGCTTTTTTAGACAACATCGTACCATGCGGTGGTCGGTATTAAAATTTAAATTTTGAATAATGTGTGTGTCTTGAAAATATTTTGGTTTATTTGTTATTATAAAATCGATTTCATTTTTATGTTTACCATCAGGTGATAACCAGGTCCACTTGGTTTTGGGGTGTTTTTTGAAGATTGAATTGAGTAATGATAAGTTGTTTTGCAGTAGAAACTCAGTTAGTCGACGACCATTTGCACTTCTCTTTTCATGTCCATGTATGCCCATTATCAGTTCTTCGCCTGGTTCTCGGCAACCAACCTGTGCATTGAAGTCACCCATGACTACGAGGAAATTATTATGGTAGTATTTTACAACATCAGACAAAGCGCAGTAAAAGATATCACTTTCACTTTGATGAGCTGATTCTGTGGGTGCGTATGCTTGTATGTCCATGGTTTTTTGTATCTTGGAATATTGATGTTGAGTATTGCTATTCTGTCTTAAATGCCTTTCAATTCTTGTATATAGTTTTTCAATGTTTTTTAAATTAAAAATCCAACTCCATTTATGCCTGCTGTTTCACCTTTCTGGTATAGTATGTAATCGTTTTGTTCTGTTATTTTTTCTTGTGGTCTTCTCATTTCGCATATGCCCAGGATATCAAATTATATATTTTGTAAAGCCATGTCCAATTCGAGTAAACTTTCTTCTGCTCGCAGAGTTCTTATATTCAGTGTTGCAATGTTAAATGTTTCAGTTCTTTTTGCTGGAGGGGTTTGGTCTAGTGCTCCCGCGGGGACCAGCCGTCTTGGGAGACAATGTATATGTGGTTTTTGTTTTGTTCTGTTTGTTGTAGTTGTTTCTGTATGTTTCCGGTTTTCAGGGGCTGTAGCTAGTTTTTTGGGGAATTTAAGTAGGGTTCAGATCTTGTTTTTTCTACATAATTTAGTACGTTGGGCCTAATAATATCATTTTTCTGTATTTTGGGACGTGGATGAGTTGCTTTTTTTGCTAAATCGCTTTTATACTGTGTTGTTTGGTTCGAATCTGATGGTTTTCTCCTTCTTTTATCTCTGCTGTTGTCCTCCGGTTTCTTCACTATGAGTTTATCATGTTTTAGATAGGCAATTTGTAATGTTAGATTATGTGACCGAGTGAGAAATAGTGTTATTTGTGAAAAGTGTGGTGTGAAAGATGATATTGTAAGAAAGATAGAAAAAGGAATGTTGAGATGGTTTGGGCACATAGAGAGGATGGATGATAGAAAATTGGTAATAGGGATCTATAGAGCTAGTGTGGATGGTAATGTTAGTAGAGGACGACCACGGAGAACACACTTGGACCAAATTGAGAGTGTGCTCAAAAAGACTGGCGTCCGAAGTATGAAGAATAAAAGAGCATGTATGAAAAGATTGATGGATGTAAACGAAGCTAGAGAGGTTTGTCAGGATCGTACGAAGTGGCGATCAATAGTCTCTGCCTACCTATATGTATGTATGTATGTATAATCCACTAATTTTTGCTAAGTTTTGCCTGATTCCTCAACTCCGAAGAAGACGAGGTTGTTTTTTCGTTTCTCTCTTTCTAAAGATTTAATTTTCTGTTCTAGTTCTGTTACTTTGTTTTTAAGTAATTTGTTTTCTTCAATTATAGCATTCATTTTCTCGTCTATTGCTTCCGTGACGTTTTTGGTTACCGACTGAGTTATATGGTTAGCTTGTTTATCCAATTTTTCGTCCAGCTTGCGAAGGAGTAGTTCCATATTTTTATCCATAGTGCTTTACTTATTTTGAAAATTCTGTTTTGATGTAGTATCACTACTTATTGTGGGGAATTTATTCTTCCTTTACTGGCAACACAGATGACGATAACGGCTAATTGTCACTGTCACTAATGTCAGTGTTGGATGTTGTTAGGTTGGCACTATGTAAACAACGCGTCTGTTATTAACGTCTTTTAGGTTATAATGGCGAATAATAAATTTGGTTTTTTCGTTGAAAAATTAACTCACGCACTGTTATTATTCGTTCTAAGGCCGTGAAAATCTTTGTTTTCTTGGATTATCACTAGAAATATGTTGTTATCACTGTTTTCACTGTTAATGTTTTTTTATAGTGGAGAACTTCAGCGTACGTATTGACACTTTAACCGCCGGAAACGGAAAGATCGCCGGATCGGAAGCCGCTCATAGATACTTATATTTTTTTGGAATATTTTATTGCAAAATGTATTTATAATCACTATATGACGTAAAAATAACATAAATAGCGCCATGAATAAAATAAATGACATACATAATAATAAATAAATAGCTGCAGCCATAATTACTTCGACGTCCGTCGCAAGTGGATTGCCAGGCAGTAATGAGCAATGGGCCATTGTGTGAACACCAATTGATTGTGGCCTACAATTGTTAATTGCAAAGCGTGGCCCATCGTGGGCCATTGTGTACTGGGCGCTTTAGGGCGTCAAGTCACAAAAACAGTTCAGGAAGCCCCGCGTAAACCTATGAATTGTTTTTTAACTACTTATTCTGCATTAATTAGGGTACAATTACTAAGATGTAAAAGTTGCAAATTATTATTGACATAAAAGTATGGCTCAGTTAACTTATACTCATTTTCTACATCATATGTGCCATAAATAATGGCATAAATTTTGGAATGTCTGGTTTAAGTGCCTCTGCCAGATGCAGTATATGTTCAGAGATATGTTATACTATGGAGTATGCAAGCAAATATACATATTCCATGTCATTAAACTATTTTAATGTTTCAGTTACTATCGTCCTGTCTAAGCCAGAATGGCAAAGATGAGGATGGTTTACTTGGTTTCTTGTATCCCGACATCATTGCTGAGATTAGGAAGAGCAAGAAGCGTGTAAGTTTTATTATCACATATATAACTGACATGGTATGGCATTGAACTACTGATAGTGGAGCCCTTGTTACATTATACCAGTTATCAGAAAAAATATTAAAAAAATCGATGTCTTATATGTTGAAAATTATAACCATCCAAAAAAAAACGGAAAAAGTAACACCCTGTAATGCGTTTTTCCTTCCCATTTCTACAAATTTCCACTTTTTTTATTATTTTTGTTTTGTTTCGTAACCCTGAGTAATGTTCCTGTAGCTAGTAGTCTAAAACGATTACTCAATTGCTCTAACTTTGCAAGAAAATGACAAATCATTTCCAGATCTAGAGAGAAATTTACTTTCTCATTCAATTTCAACTCACTTTCCTGAAAAAAAAGTACTACACTGGTTGGGCAAGTAACTTTATAAGTTAGGGCATTTAATATGGATTTCAAAATGCTATGACAGTTGCTACTTTATTTGTTACATTATTGTCAATTTTTTTTGTTAACGAAGCCGGTTTTTTACTATTGTTTTTAATATCTTTTTGTAATGACGTAGGTACCTTTATCCTTCCTTCAGAAATGTACCTTTATATTATTCTAGTGTAAGAGAGACGAGGAGAGCTATTTTTGATGTGTGAGCGGGGCAGATAGTAATGCCGCTTATTTAAATTAATGGCATCACAATTTTTTGCCTTGAGCTTTGGATAGGTTAATGAAATAATAAAATAAATGAGTAAAATTATTAGATTTTATTTCAATTACAGCAAATGTTCAAACTGTCTTCCTTCAGCAGCAATACAAGCCCTACATCTTTTTATAAAGTTGTGAAAAATATGCATACGCCTCCTCACATTACTTGTAAATTCTAGTATGCTTATTTGTCTAACATAAATTCTTATGAGAGTTTCAATATTTCATTCCAGCGTTGCTCATACTGTGGTAAAGGTGGAGCCACCATACGTTGTTGTGAAAGGAAATGCAGAAAACTATTTCATCTGCCATGTGGAAGAGAGCATAATGCAGTTAATCTTTTCTATGGAATGTACCAGTATGTAGAGTTTAATTAAAATTGCATGTGCAGCTTATTAATTTTTTATAGAAGTAAATTTATTCCCTTACCATACAGTGGATGTCTGGTCTATAAGATTTGCTTTTTTGATTTTGCTGATTTTGCTTCTATTCAAGAACATTATATTTGTACAATATGCTATAGATAATTAATAACTGTTACCTATATATTCAATGATATAAATCCAATATTTGTCAGAAAGTTGTGTCAGTATTGTCACCCCACCTCTTCCCGTAGGTGTTTCGTAGGAGTCGACTAAGGGAATAGGGCTTTTCCATCTTTGCCCTTACACCAACCCAAGTTTTGCCGCGCCGAGGGATGCGTGGTCAGGGGTGAGCCTTGTCGTTAGCATGCCACCGTCCCGGAGCTTGGTGCACTCCGGGTACTAAATAACCTTACCTAGTCAAGCGGGGCTCTGTCTAGGCGGACAGTTTATTTCCCTTGCATTTCGTGGGGTCCAAATGTGTTTCGGAACAAAAATTTAACACTGTGGCGGCGATGTGGCTCGCCACCCATCACGCCGTGGTTCCTCGCGGAGCGAAAAGTGGGCTGAAGGGACCCGCTTTAGTACGATGAATGTGTGTCGAGGGATGCAGGAAAAATTTTATGAAGTATGTTCGATTATGGATGAAAGAAAACTAGAATTTCTGTGTGTAAATGAAGCGAAGCGTAAGGAAAAAGAGGATTCAAAACATGGCCCATTTACAGCTGTCTGGTCGGTAGTTGCCGGTAGTGACAGAGCTTGCCAAGGCGTGGGACTTCTAATATCTGAAAGGATGGCTAAGTGTATGAAAGATTACGCATGTGTGAGTTCAAGGCTCCTATGGATAAAGGTGAATGTGGGGATGTGCTTGTCCGGATGCGCATAATTAGCGTGAATGCTCCGGACATGTCCAGATCACTATCAGAGAGGGAGAAGTTATGGAATTTTTTAGACGATGTTGCGAATGGGTGTGATTAGAACGAGAGAATTGTTATGTTAGGAGATTTTAATGGTTAGGTTAGTGTGTCACGCAACGGTTGTGAAAGAGTTTTTGGAAAGTTTGGTGATAAAAGAGTGAACGAGAATGGGGAGACAGTGATTGTTTGGGGAGGAATCTTTGTGTTACGAACACGTTGTTTGAACACGAAGATATCCATATGTAAACTAGACAAAGAGGAAACGAGAGAAGTATGATAGATTTTGTGATAGTAGATGAGAGGCTAAGAGCAAAGGTTGTTGACACCAGAGTCTATAGGGGCACATACGTTGGCACAGATCACTTTCTCGTGATATCACGATTGAGGGGACTGTGCACGATTTGGCGTCACAGGGTTAAAGTATCAACTACTGAATTTGCTAGAATAAAAGTGGAGAAATCGGAAGAGGATGAAAATATTAGACATGAATACATGAAGACGGACGAGAGACTACGTTGCGTGGAGATGAAGGATGAGTTGGAAACAGAAGAAGCATGGGATGTGCTCAAATCGTCAATCGTGCGACGGAAGTATATGGATTGAGTAAGAGGACAAATAGACCACCAACAAGTTGGTGGGATAAAGATGTGAAAGAGGCAGACTTTAATTGCTTATTTTTAAATACGTATTATATAAAAATAATAAAATAAACACCTAATAACAAATAAACACACTAAGCACTAAGTTAATTTTGTGTATCCCACAAGTAATAAATTAGTTTAAACCGAGGTTGACAGATTAAATATTTATATATATATATATATCTTGGGAGATTTGCCAGGACCTTACAAAGTGGCTCACGATATTAGTCTCTCTATCCCAACGGGAACTAGAGCTGTGAGTTTATGTATTGTTTGTAATTATGTATTTTTGAATATAAACATGTACATATCTAAACACGATAAAGTAATATAAGATAATGCTAAAATTGTGCACTAAACATCATTTTGTACGATAGGCGATAAAAGATAAAAATAATTAATCAGTATTAACGGTTAGGCGCTGGAAAGCTGCCAGAAAGTTTGCCCAGGAAAACGGTTTTGATTTCTGTTGGATATCGAATGGAAACATCTTCCTGAGAAAGAAGGAAGGACAAAAGCAAATCTTGATCACTGAAGAAAATACCCTAGTGGAAATTAAAAACAAACTGTGACTAGAGCTTATTGCTATTGTGATAAATTTAAATTTGAATTTGCTTGTCTATGTTGCCATTGCCCTGCTTGCCTATTTTGTAAGTGTCAATATTTCTCACTTTTTACACTTTTCATACTTTTTATACTACACCTACTCACAATATACACACATACACACGCCTCATTATTTCCACCAAGTTTATGTAACGTACGAATTTTTATGTGACTTTTGGTATGTACATGTCTATAGCACATACTTGCTAAATTTGCGTAGGCTTATTTTCTGGAGTTTCCGCTTAAATCAATTTTGCTTTATTATATTTGGCTATATAACTTTTCTTGCGCCTCATAAACTAAAATGGCTAATGATATAAATAATATAAACAATGATCTCGACTCTCTTGGCTGTAGTACCTGCCGGACCTGCGCACCAGAAGAATGTTCACGTTTTTATGACGCTTCCAATAAATCGGTAAAAATAATCCATATAAACATCCGCAGTATAAACAAAAATTTCAATCAACTTGAAACATTATTAGCACAAATTAAAATCAATTTCGATATAATAGTTTTGACTGAATGTTGGCTAAGTAAAGTAGTCAAGTTGCCTGTACTGAGCGGATACCGTTATTTTTATACAAAAAATACTCGTAATCAAAACGATGGTGTCGTGATATATTGTAATAAATCCATCAATTGCAAACTCTCCGAGCCCATGTTTATAGACGGCAACTGTCTTGTTTGTAAAGTAGATAATAAACTCGCTATAGTTGCTATTTATCGTTCTCCATCATACAATAAAAAAGAAAATATGGAACATTTTCTCACTAGTTTAGACAATGTTTATGATTCCTTATCTTCATTTAAGAGCGTAGCGATGGTTGGTGACATAAACATTGATATCAAGGTAGATAATAAAGACGATCGTAGTAACGACTATCTTATTTTTAATGCCTCACATGGTTTCCTACCAACACATCTGTTTCCAACGAGAGAAAACAATTGCTTAGATCATGTACTACTAAAATCAAGACTTCAATCTAATACAACTGTAATAGAATCGTATATAACAGATCACATGCCGGTAATGTTTATACTACACAGCACTAAACTAAAGAGAGTACTTAAGGACTCTATACTGCGATTTGATCACGCCGCCATCAAATCCGAACTTGAAAGTGCAGATTTCTCGGATGTCCTTCATATCAACGACGCTAATAAAGCTGCAGAATATTTTATAACTAAACTGAAACACGTAATAAAAAAAAATACTCATTCAGTACATATTCCAAGAAGTCGAATGATAATCAAACCTTGGATTACCCCAGGTTTATTACGTTGTATTAAACACAGAGATAATTTACATAGAAAACTCAAAAGAAATCCTAACAACTTGATTATAAAAACAATTTATAGTAGATATCGTAATTTTTGTAATACACTTCTTCGCAAACTAAAAAGAGCTTATGAAACATATCAAATTGAGCAAACTAAAAATAAACCAAAGGCCCTATGGACTACCATCAAAGATATAGTTAATACACACAAACTCCGTGATACGCCCATAGAACTGCTTGACATATGCTCTGGCCCAAAACAATCTGTTGACAAAGTATGTGAATACTTTAATAGTGTAGGCAGTAAACTTGCGAATAATATATTGAAATCCATTCAGCCAGGCCAAACCCCATCTTACGAAGTTATATCATCTCAGTCCCCCCCTAACTCGCTTGCCATACTGGACACAGATGAGTCAGAAATAGAGTCAATAATCCTTAGCCTAAAAAATAACTGTGCCACTGGTTATGATGGAATATCTACTAGGATTTTAAAAGAATGTCGCCACGTGCTTGTGCCTTCAATAACCCATATTTGTAACCGATCCATTCACACAGGCGTTTTCCCAGATGCGTTTAAAAAGGCTATTGTTCACCCCATTTACAAAGGTGGGGACAGAGATTGTGTTGACAACTATCGGCCTATTTCGGTTCTAACTGCTGTATCTAAGATACTGGAAAAGATTCTCAATAACCACCTGAACCGTTTTCTGGAAAAACATGGTCTTATTGCACACAACCAATACGGTTTTAGAAACGGAATCTCAACAGAAGACGCAGTCATGGACCTAACAGATCGTGTTACAAGAAACCTAGACAACAGAAACAAATGCATCGGTATATTCCTGGATCTTTCGAAGGCATTCGACACGGTCTCTGTCCCTACTCTTCTATCAAAGCTGGAATCGATGGGAATCCGTGGAATTATTTATGATATTTTCAAAGACTACCTCACAAATAGAGTCCAGCAGGTTAAAATAGGGAACTATATTAGTGATGAGATGGTGATGACGTACGGCGTTCCTCAAGGCAGCATACTTGGCCCTACTCTTTTTAAAATTTACATAAATGACTTATGTCACCTATCCTTACCCCATAGCAATATCTACACATACGCCGATGACACTGCTATTCTTGCAGAAGGAGCGGATTGGGATTCAGTGAAAATTAATGCAGAAAATGCTTTACGAAAGGTGATGAATTGGCTAACCGTAAACCTGCTCACATTAAACTTAAGTAAATCCAATTACATTCCTTTTTCAATACGCAGCAACACTGAACCATCCGCTTCCTTTTCTATCCAAGCTCATACCTGTAAAAGCTCTACAACATCTTGCGACTGCCTTTTTCTCACAAAAGTTAAGAGCGTGAAATATTTGGGAGTAATAATAGACAGTAAACTGAAATGGGATAAACAACTAGAAATACTGACCGCCAGAGTACGAAACATAATATACATATTTAAAATATTGAGAGAATCAACATCACCTGATATACTTAAAATGGTTTATTTGACACTGTCCCAATCCGTCATTGCATATTGCATCACTGTGTGGGGTGGGGCTTACAAAACGAACTTCTTGGGATTGGAGCGGGCGCAGAGAGCTGTGCTTAAAGTTATGACAAAAAAACCGTTCCGGTATCCAACGGCGCAACTTTACCGTGATTGCCAAGTTCTTACAGTTCGCCAGCTCTATGTGCTCAGGTCCATACTACGAAAACATAGGAATGTATCAAATCAGTCCATCCCACAGTGTACATCGCGTTTGCGTGCTCGTAGATTTGCGTTTCAAGTGCCACCGCACAAAACTGCGTTCGCGGAACACCAATTCTATATACTAAGCTCTATCCTTTATAATAATATCGATAAAAAATTAAATATTAACATTTTGAATAGTCATGAAATAAAATCTAAAGTCACAAAATGGCTCCAGAAACTAGATTATTACGACACAGAAAAATTAATAATAACCTCTATCACATAAATAAAAGTACTTACTTACTTATATATATATATATATATATTACCAATTACACAAAATTGACCATAAACTGAATCAGTATGAGCACACAATGAAAATAGGACCACGGCTAATCACTGCCTTCTAAAATACAGGTTGTACCTAGTTTGGAGGGCAGGGAGCAAAATTTTATCAGACCCTGTTGTGAATAAATTAGAAAATTTTCTTTAAATTTCAATAGCATTCATTCGCACACGCTCACACACACACACACAAACACACACACACACACACAAACACACACCCACTCATTCCGTAACATGAAAATTCATTTTTCCTTGTTATATTATATAATTTTTATATTTTATTTTGGAAGCTTATGGCTGCATTTACAAAATTGAATTAGTATGTAGATACTTAGCTGTAAATAACAAGCTTCCTCATATAGTACATATTGTAATCGTAATGTATTAATGTAACAAGTGTAATGGTCTACCTTTTGTGAAATAAATAAATTATTATTATTATTATTTAAAAAAAAAAAAAAAAAAAAAAAAAAAAAAAAAAAAAAAAAAAAAAAAAGCTTGGATTTTGCTTTACTAGCAGGTATTGCTTAAGCTTTCGCTTATACACACACTAACTATTTCAGGACATATTGTGAGAAACACTCTCCAAAACAGAATATTCCTGCTCACATTATGGAGAAAGTTCAGCAGAGAAGAATCGCTATGAAACAGAAACAAAACTCTTCTGTTGTGAATGAAGGTATTAATTAGTTATCAAAGATAGATTTTTTATGAATTTGTCCTTAAGAAGCATGAAAGCAGATTGAATGCAGTAGAGATGAGGTTCCTCAGACACAATGAT
This sequence comes from Bedellia somnulentella, assembly GCA_963576735.1. Classification (NCBI taxonomy): domain Eukaryota; kingdom Metazoa; phylum Arthropoda; class Insecta; order Lepidoptera; family Bedelliidae; genus Bedellia; species Bedellia somnulentella. The sequence continues at coordinate 7,531,797 of OY755170.1, forward strand.
GCGACAGAGTGAGAAATAGACAACCATGATAGCTCAGTACAGAGTACCACCGCCTCTCAAGCAAAAATGCTTAGGTTTGAATCTTGTGTCAGGCATACACCTATATGTCTTTTAAAGTTCTAAGTGTGGTTAATTTATTATGGCTCCTTACTGTGAGAGAAAACGTTAAAAATCCCATGGCTTAGTTGTAAATGTAATGTGACATTCATAAGCAATAATTTCCCTTCTGCCAATCCTGTGGGAATAATTTTTCATGTAGCAGGTACTTCTAACACCCCATTGTCAACAAAAATCTTTGTTTCATATTGCACGCTCAAGAACAAACTGCTCTCAGAATACTCCCATCCGCCATATTTTGTACGAATTCAACAACAACTTTAGTGTTTTAAATCCTTTTTTTCAAACAGATTTAAATTTCGCAACAATTTCTTTTTTTTTTTTTTCTTTTTCTTTCCATGTTTTACAAGACCTATAATATTTTATAATATTTTTTCTAATTTTTTACTGTTTTTTCACAGTCAATCGCCTTAATTTTGGTAACGTTATTGTTTTGTAACTTGTAACTATAATCACCTGCCACGGCTTTATAAAACAACTATATATTTTGTACCATGTTTTTGTATTCGCTGTTTGTGTTCAATAAATAAATAAAATAAAATATCATATAATATAACATTATTTCAGAGCCTGAAGAATATGACTCGGAAGTAATATGTGTGATCTGCTACGAGCCAACATTGGGGTCTCCGAACAACCAGACATTTTGGTCACCCTGTTGTGCTCGGGATGCTTGGTTTCATAGACCCTGTTTGGAGGTAAGAATATACAAATTAAACCATACTTACTATCCTCGTTGTGTTGCAAAGATCGGTTTCAGTGAGTAGACTACTCATTGTATTTCATTGTATTCATTGTATTTATATTCTATTTCTATTCTATTTCTATTCTATTCTATTTCTATTCTATTTCTATTCTATTTCTATTCTATTTCTATTCTATTCCTATTCTATTTCTATTCTATTTCTATTCTATTTCTATTCTATTTCTATTCTATTTCTATTCTATTTCTATTCTATTTCTATTCTATTTCTATTCTATTTCTATTCTATTTCTATTCTATTTCTATTCTATTTCTATTCTATTTCTATTCTATTTCTATTCTATTTCTATTCTATTTCTATTCTATTTCTATTCTATTTCTATTCTATTTCTATTCTATTTCTATTCTATTTCTATTCTATTTCTATTCTATTTCTATTCTATTTCTATTCTATTTCTATTCTATTTCTATTCTATTTCTATTCTATTTCTATTCTATTTCTATTCTATTTCTATTCTATTTCTATTCTATTTCTATTCTATTTCTATTCTATTTCTATTCTATTTCTATTCTATTTCTATTCTATTTCTATTCTATTTCTATTCTATTTCTATTCTATTTCTATTCTATTTCTATTCTATTTCTATTCTATTTCTATTCTATTTCTATTCTATTTCTATTCTATTTCTATTCTATTTCTATTCTATTTCTATTCTATTTCTATTCTATTTCTATTCTTATATTTACAAACCAGTTGACCACCCAGTCTTTGCACGGGTAGTGTTATCTTTCAAATATCCTAGGTTTCATCAATCACTGTAAATCAGAAGATTCGTCGCCATTCCTCTCTGAGGGCTGCTTTATTGGTGCATTGGTACAGGGAGTCATCCAGCGCTGCCTTGATTTGGTCCGTCCATCTCATTGGTGATCGACCAGGCATTCGGGTGCCATCTGCTCTGCCCTGTACAACTGAGATATATGTCCGAAGAAAGTTAGGATAAGAGCTTGGACTATAGATGATAGGCGCTGTTTGACACCTAGTTCTTGGAGGATCGAGTCATTGGTACAGGTTTCTGTCCACGATATGCCAATCATTCTCCTCCAGCACCACATCTCAAGAGCATCAATCCTCTTCTTCTCGCTTTCCGAAGCGTCCATGTCTCTGCAGCCATAAAGGAATATGGGGAACACAAGCGCTCTGACTAGCCGGGTCTTTGTGGCTTTGGTGATGTTGCGGTTCTTCCATATTTTCCTAAGTCTGTTCATAGAAGCCCTTGCAATCGCCATTCGTCGCTTTATTTTGTCCATTGTTGGATATCAGCGCTCCCAGATAGACGTATGATTGTACTACATCACAATTTGCAATGTTCGTGACTTCAGGCGTGTTGTCGGCACGATCCACAATCATTATCTTCTTCTTACTGCGATTTATCTTAAGACCAAATTCTAAGCAGACACTTTCCATCTTATGCATCAGGCCTTCCATATCTCGCATACCGCTTGCGAACAGGGTGGTGTCATCTGCGTAGCGCAGGTTCGAGATTCTCAGGCCACCGATTGCGATACCGTCCATCCAGTCTTCGAGGGCAATTCTCATTATCAGCTCTGTGTAGATGTTGAACAGAAGCGGAGAAATAATTCATCCTTGACGGACTCCCTTGCTAGGGTGGAAGTGGCCTGAGAGCATCTCGTCTGTTCTCACTGACGCAGTCCCATTCTCGTAGAGGCGCCTCAAAAGGTGCTCAAGGTATGTTACTGTACTCATCTCTAGCAGTCTTCCAAAGTTTCGGCCATTTCACTGAGTCAAACGCCTTTGAAAAATCAACAAAGCAAATATAAATGGGCTTGTTAAATTATCTGGCTTTCTCGATGATCTGGCGCACAGTCAGGATTTGCTCCCGGATTCCTTTTCGTTTTACAAAGCCGGCTTGTTCGGGTGCAATCTGTTTGGATAAAAAGAGCTTGAGGCACTCGTTGGGAATGTTCAGTAAAATCTTGCTCGCGTGTGATATAAGGGCAAGGCGGTAGTTACTGCACGTTTTCGTCGAACCTTTTTTATGTAAAGGGATGAATACAGTGTGAGCCTATTCTTGCGGTCATGCCCCTGTCTGCCTTATTTTGTTGCAGAGGGTTTTGAAGACACCATGTTCGCCTGACGCTTTTATAGTTTCTATCGGGATAGCATCTCCGCCGGTGGCTTTTCCATTCTTCAGGTGTTTGATCGCAGCTCTCACTTCACTTTCGAGGTTGTCTGATTCGATCGTCATAGTAATTTCTAAATTTAATTATTAATATTAAACATATACAGCTGCAAACTTAAAATAACACAAAAAAACTGTTATCCTAGAAAGTATTTTAAAGAAACGCAAAATAAAAATCTAGTAAGTAATAAAATAGCTAATATTAACTTGTATCACTTCCTTCACCAAAAATTTCTATACTGTCACTGTCATCATTAAAAATGTCATTGACATTTTATAATGAACTCAAAATCATAGTCGAAATATTTCATATATCCTTTTTATTTTATGTTTCATATATATTTTTAATTACTTTGCGTTTTCTTTCACTGTTGGGATTTGACGTTCTAACCGTACTTCTTGAACAATTATACGCACAAAAATGTATATTTACGATTACAAGTACAAATACTTGTCGTAATCGTAAATTTATCGTTACTCGTAGATTGCAAGATCTATAATTGTAATAATTGATGAATATAATTTAGTTAGTATGTATTTTAATTTCCAGCGAATGGCATTAAACGCCGGAGCCCATTTTCTAAAATGTCCGCTTTGCAACGACAAGGATACGTTCTGCAAAGCTGTTCTCAGCCAGGGGTACTTTGTGCCGGATCGGTAAGTAGTTTTGTATATATTATACTAGCTGTTCCCCGCGACTTTGTCCGCGACAATTTGTGTTTTTAAATAAAAAACAATATATCTTAAAGTACTTCTGCGTAAATGATATATTTTTTTGTTTTCTTGTGGCAGAATAACATACTGATTTTCCCCCAACCCGATTTTGACAACGCGACATATAGTTGGCCGTGTGAAAAACAATCTTAGTGTTAATATTAAAAAAAACTACTACAAAATTAAAGTGTATTGAATAATTATTAGGTATCACACGATGAGATGTTGAAAGTAAACTTCGGATGTTTTATTATTATTACACTTTGATATTGATATATCATACTAATCGTACATCGGAAAAACCAATAATACGCTCAATTCTAATAAATAGAAAATGCAAATAATTGGCAATGAAGCATTAATTTCGACCAACTTTGATAACCATGAAAATGGTTATAGTGAGTCAATCTTAAAAGCTAGACATATACTGCTGCGCGCATTTTTTTAGATCGTTTAAAGAGGAATAATTCTTTAATACATACTTTTTGGGTAACTTAAACCGTTTACGCAGCGCACACAACGGAAGCCTGCACATATGAATATTTTTTCCCGTCCTGCAACATTTACCGCTGATTCTTTGCTCCTATTAGTCGCAGCGTGATGATATATAGCCTAAAACCTTCCTCAATAAATGGACTATCCAACACAAAAATATTTTTTCAATTTGATTGGGTAGTTCCTGAGATCCTAGCGTTCAAACAAACAAACAAACTTTATAATATTAGTATAGATATTGTGAGAATCTTTAAGGCTTTTAGGTTCTTAAATATATTATGATAATGATTAAATAAAAATTCGCCATAATTTATCGATATTTTCCATTATTCAAAAAATATTTTATTTGTTTTCATACCCGTGCAAACTGGGTCTTATATTCATAAATAAATGCGTTTCTTCTGAATCTTAAATAAAATAAATATATAATTTTATTTAAGATTTCTTAAGACCATCAACATCAACTACCAAAAACAGAAAATTATCATATAAATTGTTCAATACATAGAACCAGTAACAGATAATCACAAGAAGTACGTACCTTTTAAAACTTTGAGTTTTATCTCACGGCTATATAAAGTACAAAAAAAGGAATAAAAAATACTACTTTTTTATGCAAAATTATAATTTATTATTTTTAAATTAAAAATAAAAAAAACTAATTTTGTTAAATTAATCTAACCTCTTATATAATTTCCAGCGACGCATCCTGGGAGCTAGAAGGCAACGCTTTCGCCGACATGTACTCTAGACCAGTGAAGTGTGTGGCCGCCACGTGCCACTGTACGCACGGACGGGAGTACGATCTAGAGAACACGTGAGTGACATTATAATAGGTTTTTGTCAGGTTTAACGGAGATTTGGTTTCTTAAAGCGAGTATCCTGGGAACAAGAACGCAACGCATGTGCAAAAATAGTTTTTATTAGGTTTGGTGTTTGTTACGATATTTTCTTTGTGATTTTCGTTCACTAGTGCGCATGGACGGAAATACGATTTGGAGAGATAATGTAAGTGGACATTTAATTAGGTTTTGGTGTAAATTTCCTAACGGTTTGGATATGTGTTTTTAAGCAGATATTTTTTTAAAATTATGAAACTATCAAATATTTTTCAAAACATAATAATTGAGTTATTTACTCTCCTATTTTAATTTTATTGTTAAACAGCTATGATGAGACTCACACCGCATCCTTTTCTTGGTACCTGGTAAGGACTTCCACGAAGTAGTCGTTACCGAAATTCTTTTGTTTAAGTACGCGCAGTTCACAGACCACCCCCAATAGACTCCGCATACAGTATATATTTGTATGAATCCAAACTGGCAACTCTTGGAGGAAAGCACGTGTAGCGGGGAACAACGCACAATGCCTGTGATTGGCTCTTTCAAGGTCGCTCTATACTTGAACTCTTTAATAGTGATGGGACACATTTGAGAAATTATATTGATAAATTTGTTCATAAGGAAAGAATAATAGATTTTAACATTCATATTTTTATTGTAAAGAAAGAAAGAAATGGAAATACATATACATGGGCCGGTAAACAATACCGGTGTCGTTGAAACGATAAGAAGCTTCAATCTATTTGGCTTTCATCTCGGGTAATTTAGAAAAACTCAAATATAAAAGAAATTCTATCAGAGCAAGATTTGAAATATTTAGATACTTGCTGGTACCCGCGACTTCGTCTGCGTCCTTTTAATTTTGATGTTAGGTTTTGCAAAAAGATTAAATAAAACAAATAAATAAATATATACGTATTAGTCCCAAACTAAGTAAGACTTATATTATGGGATACTAACTTAACGATATATTTAATATTATATAGTACACATATGAATAATACCTAAGACTAAAAAACAATCATTGAAGCTCATCACATAAATATTGCTCTGAAATCGGGATCGAACCCGCAACCTCCAGACCGGATTGACTTCGTAGTTCCCGTTCCGAAACCATTCCGTTCTAAAAGTATCTCTGGACATCCTTGACGTTATGCTAGAAAAAGACGTAATCACGATCAACGTAAAGAGTGAATGTGACGGAACTATGGTGTTGACCAGTTTAAATTGATCTCTTGAATTGCAATTTAATTATGATTTGATGCATAGTAATGGAATGTAATACCGTCTTTTTGGTAGTTGTATTTTGTGGTTGATTTCCCACACCACCTTATAAAACATGTATGCATTTCAAAGCAAAAGTAATAAATAAAACAGTATGTATAAATATTTTTGATGCACGAACACTCAGTTCCTAGTTCTGGTCGCAACTGAAACAGTGCGGACAACAAATTTTATACTTCAACTCAATTAGTCGGACGTGTTGCCGATATCGAGTGCCCTGTAAGCGGAATCTATAGGGGGTTATCTATGGCGCAGTTGGATAAACCTCCGCCCATTTTTTACCTGTTACTGTTACCTGCGTAAAAGCAGTGCAAGTCTATTGCTAAGTCTTTTTACGCACTCTTTTGTCATTTTATTTTATTAAAATTAAAATAAGTTTTGTTTATTGGATGATAATCATGAAATACAACAGAATGAACTAATCAAAGGTATTTGGTATAAAACATATAAACATTCGTTAAAATATCATAATAGGCTATTTGACAAAGTTTTGAGAACTATCTTACGGTGTTTATTTGTTTATAAGGAGCCCTAATATAATACTTTTCTGTCTTTATTTTAGCTATTTTATTAAAAAAATCTAAAAAGAAAATGCAATATTCGAATGTACCGCGAAAACGCGACTTTAAGTAATATGGCGGCTTTGGCACATATGACGTCAATTCCGCATTATACACCAATAAGCGAAGCGATACACAGTCTGTTTATGCGCAATTTACGTCATTATAGAAATAGCCAATTACGGTCGTTTTTAGTCAAGTGACAGTTGCATCAAAAAACCTATTTTAGAAGACGTATTTTGGTTAAATAATGCAATATTTTCATCTCGCATTATTAACAATCGCTCTAAGAAAAGAAAAAATAAGACTGATGAAATAAAAGAAATGTATTCTTATAACAGTCAAATAGCCTATTATGTCATCAAAGTAGACGGTTTTCAAAACAGAATATCTCAAAAACTGCCCGTCACTAAAATTAGCTGCCATACATTATTTTTTACCTATGGATATGTTCTTCAACAATAAATAAAAATGAGAGGGTGGCAGCGGTAAAAATATTCCACATAAAATTACTCATTCTTATACATTCTGTAATTGAGAAGCCTTTTCACCTCAAACACACAAACATCTAAACTTTCACATTTATAAAATTAATAGGATTCTTTTACACAATTACGACATAATATTTATCACTGAAAGCTGGTTATGCGAGGGCGTTTTGGATTCAGACATTTGTGATAACAGATATGACGTATTTAGGGTGGATAGAAACCGCGTTACGAGTGGTAAATCTGAGGGAGGGGGAGTCTTAGTGCTAGTATTACGTGGCCTATGTGCTCGCGCTCGACCCGAACTGACCGTTTCGGGGTTAGAAGCCCTGTGGGTCACTAAACCAGGTAGCTCACTGCGTGCGCGCTAAAGCTGCTAAATTCTCTCAATAAAATAGAATATCATCCCGCGCTTGAAATCATTGGTACTGATATTCTGTCTTCTCCATTTAAGGAGTTACTCCTAGCTAGATTTAGGTATCGCAAAGGTGACTATGATTCTATAAATAAAAAACTAAGTGACATTTCTTGGCAACCACTGTTAGAAGCACCCTCTGTCGATGCTTGTTTAGATTATTTTTATGATACTCTTTAAGATTTAACATGCAAATTTGTTCCGTTTGATACACGCAACAAAAATCGTAACTATCCTTGTTCGGGTGAATACACTCGAACATCTTACTAAGCACCATGGCAGTTGATAATAAAATTTCGGAGGCTTTTTCCTGAGACACGTGTGATGAATTGCCTCCGTTTGTATTTTGATGACTTCTATATCGGGCAATGTGGAACATATTTGTTGTAAATAATTCAAACATTTTCCGACGGTTTCTAAGCCATCCCAATAAGGAGACATGTTGAAGTACGTTACCATAGTCCATTCATCTCTTATTAGTTGCATATCTACGACCGAGTCGAAATAAATTGATTGATTATTGTCCTTAAACTTTGTTACAGAAAAAGCTGCATTTGATGTTCTTAAACTAGACATAAATAATAAATATGATATCGCCATTGTAATAAAATTATTCTTCCGATTGCTTCTTCTAATGGGTATTTCTTGGTTTTTTATATTTTCTTGACTTTGCTTACTACTGTCATCCTTTTCTTTCGCCTCTGGTATAGGCAGCAATGATATTTTTGTAATTGGTCTCTTCATTAATCCGTTTTTTGTTTTAAGGCTCACTACGCGTACTAATCCATCACAGCCAGGGTGTACTTCGATTACTCGACCCATAGCCCATTTTCCAGCTGGAAGATTTTCTTCGTGTATTAATACTATATCCCCAATTTTTATATTCTCTTGTATTTTATGCCACTTACTTCGTGCCAATAGTTGAGTAAGGTACTCTGTTTTCCACCGTTTCCAAAGATCGCTAAATAATTTAGTTACCAAATGCCATCGTGTTCTAGCATCCGTCGCTGTTTCGATGATCGTTACTCCGGCTCGCCCGGTAAGGAAGTGTGCGGGTGTTAAGCACTCGAGATCTTCAATATTATCTGTTAAGGCACATAATGGTCTTTTACAAAACAATTAATGGAAGAAAATTTTTGACACCAGCAGGACTCGAACCCGCGACATCCCGGTCTAAGCCCCAGTCGCTCTGCCTACTGAGCTATGAAGCTAAGCAGCCACTGTTGCGAAATTTGTCTCTCCTTGCTTCTTAACAACCTTGGTCAGCGAGCTCTACCTCTAAAAATTTTTCTTTCCTTAATTGATTAGTAATTGTTATGTAAGCTTTCTATTAATAAAACTATAAATTCTATTATTGGTACATTATATATTCCTGTATAAAATAACTGTAACTAATTACTTGAAATAATCAATTCTAGCAAATGGGACATTCAGTTATGCCTACTATGTGGCAACAGCGGCTCTCATCTCGCTTGTATGGACGGGACCAGCTATCTGTGTGAAGATTGTGAGGGAATGGCGCCTGAGGATCTGCAACAGCTTGAGCATAAGATTAAGAATGGTGAATATTTGATGTTAAGTTTATATGGGTTAAAGACCACTTCATTATCAAATGTACTAACAGGAATTTTGTGCAAAGATAAATTATTTGGATATATTCCTGAATAATGGCTACTTAAATGGAGATCAATACTTTATTACTTTAGGTATTTTCTTTATGGATTGTATCTTTATAAATAAAGGCTCTATATTATATTTAAATTAGGGTAAGATACAACGTAAGCGATAGGTTCCACATCTATACTTGATAAAGTTTCAATCTATAATTATTTAATTAATAAATGTAGTATTTTAAGTAATTGTTATAATAAAGTTAAAATTACAATTTTAAACAGTTCCTAATATTTGTCTACTGTTGTCCATAATAGGTCTAGCCTTAGCTACAGGCAAATAAATAAAAAGTAATAAAGCTGGATTTTTACTAAATTTAATTAAAATCCTCTTTGTTTTATTAACTTTTGTATGTATGATTATGTAATAAAACAATCTATATAATTTATAAAAATCTGTTAAAACTATTATTTTATTAATAAATAAATAATTCCAGGAATGCAAAAAGAGCAGCAAGCCAAACCGCCGTCTCCAAAAAGATTGGTGATGTCGAGTCGGATGTCAATCAGAAATAGTAAGAAACATCTAACAAGTGATCGGTGAGAATAATTTGGAAAAAATATTTAATGAAAACTAAGAAATTTTAGGTTTATTATGCATTTTAAGAAAGATAGTAAAAGGAATATTAAGTTGTTTTGGGCACATAGAGAGGATGGATGATAGAAAATTGGTAAAAGGAGGTAAAAGGATGATAGAAAATAGAGCTACTGTGGATGGTAATGTTAGTAGAGTACGACCACTGAGAACACACTTGGACCAAATTGAGAGTGTGCACAAAAAGGCAGGCGTCGGAAGTATGAAGAATAAAAGAGCATGTATGAAAAGATTGATGGATGCAAAATAAGCTAGACAGGTTTGTCAGCATCGTACGAGGTGGCGCTCGATAGTCTCTGCCTACCCCAATGGGAAATAATGGCGTAAGTTTGATCTTGCGCATTTTGTAAGTCAATGGAATTAGCATAATATTCATATTTCGTAAAAAAGCAAACAAATACACAGACAGCAAACTAAATATTTTAAGATTAACATTTTAACTTTTGTTAAAGCTATTTTTAATTACATCATTTTCGAATTGAATGATACTACAAAATATTAATAATATAAAAACTATATTCGGATGTGAATCTTTGTTGTTATTTTTTATTTTTAACCGACTTCAAAACAAGGAGTGTTCTCAATTCGACCGTATTTTTTTATTTTTGTTTGGCGATTACGTCGCTATTTATGAACCGATCTTCATTATTATTTTTTTATTAGAAAGAAGATACTCCCGGAATGGTACCATGATGGAATGATATCCTCCCTCCCGGAATGGATATCAGGGTCTTATGATGGGATCCTGGACAAATCGAGGGGAACCGTCAAATTTTATAGGCAAATGTACCGTGTTTTACATAGTTTCTGAAGTTATATTGGCATTTGCTTCTGTAAATCATAATGTTATGCTGCTGAGCTGATGATGGAAGGTGTAGGTCCTCAATCACTAAGAGTTAGGAAATAGTTCTTTCAAAATTCTATATAGATTCATACTCCTCTTCGTAGCTTTTATGAAGAGAAGTACAGGTTCACGAAACATTTCTTTTGTTATGTTATTGTTACCGAGAAAGTACCATGAGACCATGATCTGATGATGGTATCCCAGGAATTCGAGGGGACTGTCGAAACTCATGTAACAGTGTATTTGTTCAAAACGCCGATAGGCCGAAAGTTACATATGGTTGGGCCTATTTATAATGTGCAATATAGCAAAATCTTCAATTAGTACAATAATTGAAATACCGGAAATACGAAGAAAAATACAGTAACCGTCGCTTCCTCATCTGAGAGGCATCTTTGCCAGGTCTACACAACAAACAAAAATAAAAAGAAAACCGACTTCTTAGTTAAAAAAAAAAGTACTAAAAAGTAAGAAATAAGATTTTCAATTAAATAGGAGTACTGCGATTAATACCTTAGGAATTTCATTATTCCACACGCGTCAGTTCAACGTCCCTAAATCATAAAATTATCTTAAATTAATTTTTGAGTCGGTGCCAGTCAAACAAAACTAAATCACCCTACTATTAGGGTTTCCGATTTCTCGAGGTTTTTTAGTTCTCGGGTGTCGAGACTTCCCGAGCCTGCGGTGCTAGTACGATAAGTAATGAAACACGTCGGGGCGCACGAGAAAGACGGTTTTGTCGATGCACCCGAAGAGAAGATTCGTTTCTCGACCGTCGCTAGCACAGCATGTAAAATAAGCGTACGTTCAAGGGCGTGTGACGTCACTGACCGAACGGTTTCGTGTTTTCTCGACGTGGGTAACGACAAGCCTCTTCTTTTGCTAACACAGTGTCACAATAAGGACGGGATATCTCTTCTTTTGACGTTTGGTTGAAGGGAAGTGTCGACGACTATTGTCTTGGTCGGATTGAGGTAACGACAAGGAATATTATCGAAATATTTTATTCAAGTTATCATTATTTTGCTTTCGTTTGGTGTGCAAAACCAAATATTTCTGTTTGATATTTCGTTCTATAAGTTTTAAATTCGTAAGTGTATTGTGTAGTATTTGTTTACGAGTAAGTATTGTCGTCTTTCTTGTTATTTATACAATTGATAACATCATAACAGTTTTGCAAGTGGGTTAAATGTTATTTTTGTTCAAGAATGGCAGTTCCTTATTATAATTTCCTGTTGGCCGAACCGGGCGTAAAATGCAAAGGCGTAGCATTCGTGATGCTTCAAATCTATTTTCGCTTCCCGACAATGAATTGAACATTGGAATTGAGTATTCTTAAACCATTTTTTTAAGTTAATTGGTTAAGATAGAAACAGAGATAACCTCTTAAAAAGCCCCATATGCATCCCATGAGAAGAACTGCATTAGTGCTATTGTACTATATTTGTTTACAGTATGTCTGTATATTTTGTTTAATGTTTAAAATAAGGTTTAAGATTATACACTATGTAATACGTTTGGCTACAAGATAAAAAGGGGTATTTCATATTAGAATACAAGCAGGTATTTGTAAATGAAAGAAAGATATAAATAATAATATTCCTTTATTAGAATAAACACAATATACACAGTAATAAAATGTAATATACATACAAAACACCTACTTACAAAAGGCTTAACAATTACTTCAAGCAACACATCACATACATTAGAAGTGTAGCATTATATTATATTATAACTAACCAAAGCAATGTGTTAAAACAGTAACATAAAGCAATACAACAAAAAGTTAATTAAACAAGGCAATGTGTTAAAACAGCAATAAGACATTAAATATACAATATTATGCTGCATTTCAGGTATTATAAGAATTATATACATACAATTCAATTAACACCAACTAAAATTCATACACATGCTTCACAGCTTAGACAAGAATACTAATACAATTTACCCCATTTTTTCAGGTTTCGGATTGCAGATGTGGAGAACCCTGATTTAAGAGAAATTGGTTTACCTAACATCCCACAACAGCGTAATTAAATTTTTTTGAGACAAGGTGAAGCAAAGAGAAGATTAATTATTGATTCTCATTTTATTAATAAAAATTTGTATTAAAACTCTACCTTCTTTTATTTTGTTGCATTTTTTGAAGCTCTATTAAGTTACGCAGGCACAGTTAGGGCAATTGTGTTGGCCTCAGATTGCAGGTATAAGAACTTTCTTACATAATTATTATCGAGCAATTTTCGATTCACATTTAATCATTAAATCGTTGCTTGTAAACTTTACCTTCTTTTATTGTGCCGCAATTTTCTAACTGTATTAATATATGCAGGCACAGCTATTTCACCACAGCATCAGCATTATGCTGGGCAACAAAATTGCCCCAAGTTGCAATCTATATATTGCTTTAGCGATACACTTGATGGCAATATGTTCATATGTATGATAACAGGAAATAGGTATTTGAAATAAAAAACAAGGATACGAAAAGAAGACATTTATTTATATTATATATATTTATTGTCGAACACAAGTAAAGCCACTTTTGTAAAATCCACACAAAGCAATATCTTAAAATTATTCAACAGCAACACATAGTTATAGTGTAGTAGTCTATTAAATGACAATACAAAGCAATGTTTTAAAACAAACTGCCAAATTAATCCATATTATAATAGTGCATGCAGCTATATAAATATATTTTAACCCCAACCGCACAGCTATACAAATAATTGAGGTAGCATTTTAACTTACACAGCAATAATACAAAACTTTATTAAAAACTCACACATAATAAGAGTTGCATTTAAAGGACTATTGTATCATGCTTGTCTTATTTGATACACTTACAATATGTTACCAATACTGACTATCTAAAATGTTTTTAATTCATCAAGACATACTCATTTCAGTTACACACAGTATAGTAGTTCACTATTTAACTAAAACTAAATTAGCAAAACAAATTTGCAACTGCAACACTTATATACTATTCAGAAGCTTCTCGGTCTTATTAGAGGACATTCAAAGTAAGATGGGTATATATATATATGATACTCCTTTTCTGCAATGTTCTGAAAATAAAGAAAATATGCATTAGTTACTTCGGTGATTCTAAGTATAATCTAGTCATAACACCTCCATTCATAAACTTACGATGGGGTACAGAGATCATGTGTACTGCTCAACATGGTCACCTAACATTCTTATTTAGGTGTCTATGCCTAGATGAAGTACTTGTACAAACATGAACAATACATAATTAAATGAACTGAGAAGTTTTGGCTAGATATATATACCCTGTTTTATACAAAATAATGTGATTTATAGCCATGAGTATAGGTATGGTGTGGCATAGGTAAGTATAAGTGTTATGTCTATTCCAAAATAAGATTGAGAAGTAATATTTAATTTTTGGTTTAACTACTTATTTCATATCATCGTCAATACATACATAGGATCGCGTCAAAAGTTCTCACTGGGGAAGGCAGATACTATCAATCATTACTTTTAGATTCATATAGCATTCTCTATAGGATTTAGATTGCGAATTGTTTCTTTTTTATTTCTTGTACGCTATACTTACGACTAGTAAAAAGTGAAATGAAAACTTACGATTTTATTAAGTCTCATCCGATCAATATCGGTTTGCCGGATTCTTTGATCTCCGGATGGGCCTCAAGTTACGAGGGTCCACAACTCCACATGGTCTATCCACTTGTGCATTGGAGGGATGAAGCCAAATAGTGGCTAAATCGGGGATGGTGTTTTGAGTTTCGAATACACTGGTCTGTAAAGTTAAAAAAATGCACATTAAACATATACAACACATTTATAATCACTTGCATATTCATAAAGAAACTTATATACTTACTATATCAACAAATAGTACTCCATCCTTGAAATTCGTCTATTTATATTTAAAACCGATAGAAACATAACAAAACAACACGAAACGACCATCTTGTATGTGGCAAATAACCCATAGAATGACAACTTCTCTCTGCCAACGTCAACAAAATCTTGAAAATTTCTACCTGTTGAAATTTCGTTTACTCAAAGCTGTATAAATGGTATATTATCCATAATGTGTTATGAAACGAGAAAAATATAAGAGTGTATTTAATATATCTACATAAACCTCTAAAATGGGTTAAATAATTAGCCGTAAGCAAAGTGGTAGAAAGACACCAACTAATTTTGAATGAACTCAATACACACTGAAATAAAAAGTAAAAAACCTAATTGACCGACGGAAAGTGAACGAATAAACGTCTTCTCGGCCATGAAAGATTTGTCGTCCTCTCTCGACATACAAGACTGTGCTAACAAAAGTGGGAGGAGTCCGAGAATTTCGGAAGCCACGACAGACGAGATATCTCGACTGTTATTACTTGCTATACTAGCGCCGCTGATTTCTCGGGTCTTCTCGGGTTGTCGAGAAAAAATAAAATACGTCTAAATGTTTGTTTAATTAATAAAAAGAGTCTTTAATTTAACTGTGTATATTTTACATGAAAAAAATCAACATAATTTTGACACAAAAAAAACAAGTTCTCAATAAAAAATCAGCTCAAAACAAAATTGCTAACTAAAAACAATCATACTTCTTCTCCTTATCGTAACTAATCTCATCTCACTAATCTGTAATAAAAAACAAAATCTCTGTTAACAATTGCTGATTGCAATCAGCTTAAAACAAACATAAAAGATGTTATTAAAGGAAAGAAAAATGTCGACACTGGCGGGATTCGAACCCGCGACCTTCGGGTATACGCCCCCGTCGCTCTGCCAACTGAGCTACAGTGTCAGTTGGCATCCAGCGCGAAATTTCTCTATCCTTTGTTTCTTTTTTACACGTTAAAGTAGTGTTTGCGTTTCCTACCTCCAGTGTCGAAATTTTTCTTTCCTTTAATAACATCTTTTATTTATGAGTAATAATCCCCACATGAGGAATTCATGTCAAAAAACATTAAATTAAAACAAACATCTTAACTAAAAACAATCATACTTCTTCTTATTATAACTAATCTCACTAATCTTTAATAAAAAACAAAATCTCTGTTAACAAAAAGCTTAAAACAAACATCTTAACTAAAAACATAAACATAACATAACATAAACGTTCACGCCGAATATCCCCGAAGGGGTTGGCAGAGGTACTAATACTTCTGAACATCACGTGACTTTGTCACCTGGTGTTCAGAGTACCCACGTTTTGCATGGACAGTGTACTCACGTGATAGGGGGCAGGCCTATCGCCGTTGTGTACGAATACACTGTCACATGACTAAGTACAACTCAGCCATGTGGGTTTCCTCTACTACTTACTAAAAACAATCATAATTTTTCTCATCATAACTAAAGATCACTTACTAATCTCACTATGTGGGTGGTATGGTATCACAATTTTTGGCAGTTTTAATGTAATAAATAAAGGAAGACAAATTTCGACACTGGCATAAAGAATAATATTCTATATTTATTAGTAATAATCCCCTCATGAGGTTTTCATGAACAAAAAGATTTAAAGTTTTAATGTAATTAAATAAGAGATATCTATCTACTATTAATACGAAAAATATAACTGTCTTTAAGCCTGCTTATTAATTCTTATGAAATATGCCTTAAGATAAACCAAAGCATTAATAGATTTATCAGACAGCCGGCTCCTAATCTTACTGACCACATTTCCCGATATGGAAAATACCCTTTCATTTTCTGTTGAAGTCGGCTTGACTGAAATTAATGCTTTGTATAGTGTTTCCAGATTAGGGGTCCTCTTGCCTGTTTTTTCAAATAGCAAAAACTCTTTTTTTATAATTGATTTGGAAAGCACCACAGCATTAGTTGATTCACCATTTCTCGAAACACCTTTTATTGCTCTCTCTAATTGAGCTGCAAAGCTGCCTTGTTCAGTTTCTGATTCGCTTACGCCTGCTTCGACAACTTCTGAATTATTTCCTGTCGAAGGTTCTGTAGTAGTGGGAAGCTGTCAAAGGATGCCGTCGTCGCCTCGCATTTACAAAGAAAGCTAAGCGTAAAAATGTTTATTTAAACTTCTCGATGTCTCGACTTTTCTCGAGCTGAATTTCCCGGGTACGAGACCGACCGATTTCCCGGGAATTCCCGGGACGAGAATTCCCGGGAACATACCCTACCCCCGACTAAAGTATTAGGCTTGTCACAGAACTCCTTCTAAACGGTTGATCCGATCACAGCCAAATTTTGCACGATGGTTCAAGATATCCAGGACAAGGTTTTAACGAAGAGAAAATTTAGACAGATGTTAACATTGAGGAATACTCACCCTTGAAAGTTTCCCATGTTAGTCTATGGAAAACGAGTGTAATAACTCGCACGCGCTTAAAGAATTTTTTAAAGTTCCAATGCAGCGAAGCAATAAAACAATTCAAAACAACACGTGTTTGATTTTGTTCGGTTTCGCTCCAAATTTCGGCATGCGACGCATTCATGCGCACCTAATAACATGCACTTAACCACTCTATATAGTCCAAGATCCCAGAGCGATAAGACATAACTTATTTTCTAAAAGATGAAACTTTAAGTTCTCAGTAGTGTCTCATGTACTCTGTATACCTGCGTGTTTGTGAAGTTTGCACAGTGACACCTGGGCAGGTACCAGGTGCGAAAGGTGACTAAAAATAAGAGTAACTTTACTTAAATTTAGATGGCTGATTTTTAGATATATTTTAAAGAATATCATTCTCAAATAGTATCGCAAGTATCAGACACTTCTCTTGGGCCAAAACTTTTGTCAGACGCTTTAAAGCTCCACCAAAAATAAATGAACTTTACTTATTTTCTAATGTCTGATTTTTTTATATGTTATCAAGATAACTATTACAAGATTATATTTAGTCAGTCAGACAAATTGGAACGACCGAAAATCCACTAAACACAAAAATTTTTCGGCCGTGAGTACGGACACGAGAGCATTATGCATGCGTTTCAGAGCGAGTGAGACGTCCATAGTAACCCGGTTCTCCTTCTTTAACTCACATTCTGTGTATGTGCGCGCAATGTATAATATAGATCTGATAATTTCAAGTCGGTAGATTTATGAATTCCCAAGTTAAGCTAATGCAAAGTTTCGCATTTTCGACACTGACTGACTCACTGATCATCAAAATAGAACTAGTACTTCCCATAGATCTACAGAGCTGAAATTTGGTACAGAGGTAGATTTTAACGCCCACATAAAGAAAAAACTATCAGAACAAGGTTTATGGAAGATCTGAAAGAAAACATAAGAGTACTTATTCAGACTTAACGCCTGAACAAATATTACGCAAAAATGCCATCGCGAGAACAATTGCCGTCACCCGTACGTCAGGCGCTTAACATACATACATACATATACTCACGGCTATAAATCCCTTAATGGGGTAGCCAGAGCTTGGGAATGAGAAATTTCTCAGCCACTTTCGGAAGTTGATTGGGGAAAAGATGGTAATAATAAATATTATTGGTGACGGGTCTCCAACCACATCGCCCAAAAATCACTTAAAAATGCCCCTATACCCTTAGTCGCCTTTTAGGATCACCCACGGATAGAAATGGGGTAGTAATATTCTAAGCCGACACTAAACGGCAAATATTTTATCGAAAGCAGTAAGTACTTTTTGGAATATTTAAATTCTTCGCTCTGATAAACATGCGCATAGTGCTCTCGCGTTCGTACTCACGGCCGAATAATTTTTGTGTTTTGTGGATTTTTGGTCATTCCAATTTGTCTGACTGACTAAATATAATTTTGTAATAGTTATCTTGATAACATATAAAAAAATCAGACATTAGAAAATAAGTAAAGTTCATTTATTTTTGGTGGAGCTTTAAAGCGTCTGACAAAAGTTTTGGCCCAAGAGAAGTGTCTGATACTTGCGATACTATTTGAGAATGATATTCTTTAAAATATATCTAAAAATCAGCTATCTAAATTTAAGTAAAGTTACTCTTATTTTTAGTCACCTTTCGCACCTGGTACCTGCCCAGGTGTCACTGTGCAAACTTCACAAACACGCAGGTATACAGAGTACATGAGACACTACTGAGAACTTAAAGTTTCATCTTTTAGAAAATAAGTTATGTCTTATCGCTCTGGGATCTTACTCTAATATACATATCGTCTCCCGACGCTCGGGGAACACTATCGTTGCCAAATAGTGACGCACATTTCTATGCGCATTATTAATTTTGGAGAACTGTACATTATATATTCCTGTATAAAATAACTGAAGGGCGATTCCGCTATAGATGATTCGAGACATATTTTTTTTAATCACGTTATTAGTTTTTTTTTGTTATTAGTGGAAAGAAGAAAATCGAAATTTAAAATAAAATCTATTTTTACCTGATTTTACTCAATATTTGCTTTTCGGGCGCGTTCCGAAAGATTACCATCCAAAGAGTTGTTACAAACTGTAAAATCATGCCTGCCAACACTGGCGCGAAACAGCTGTCGCTTACAGTTTCAGGTATGTTTCTCCGGCTAAACGTGTAGTGACGATATTTATTTATCCTCGTATTCCAAAAAATGAAAGTATATGTTGTTATTTATTGAGTATTATAGACTACTAGATTACATTGTTAACTTGTTGCACCAGCGATACAAAAGATATAAAAGTTTACTTTTTTTACAGAAGTTAAGAGCTATTATTCTAAAACTTTGCAAAAGTAAGAAGAAATTTTTGATTTACATTTGGTTTGCTTTGCAGAATTTTCGGTCGAATTGACAACCGAGCAACTCCAAGAGACTGCTTCATTTTTCATTAAAAGAAAATCCTGAGCTTCATGCCGAACACCTCCGTCGAGAAAGAGCTCATGATACCAAACCGAGGGAAGTAATGAAAAAGAAAACGGAGACAGATGAAGATTTGAAAATATTGGCTAGAACCAGATCCAAAGAAAGAATGGAGGCAACTAGAAAGCGGCGTAAAGAAGACCAAGTTTAACAAGCTTGTACTAGACACCGCAGTCCTCGTACACTAGGGAAGGCTCTAGCAAAAGTAAAACGTAATATACCATTACCAGAGCAATGGATGAAAAAAAATAGCTTCTTAATTCCATTTTGCTCAATTTGACGAAAATCACACTCCTAAAGCAGCGCCTCGAAAGTTAACAGATGAAGGGAAAATACTGATTTGTGATTTTAATAATAGGGGTGAAACAAGCAGACAGATGCCCGGCTGCTTCTGTTCAATCTCCTGTCTTACCGAAAGATATTTGTGCTGGTTATCATGTGCTCGTAGAACTGCTCGGCAAAACCGGCAAAAAAATTAGTCAACATCGTTATGTGGGGTTGTGTCAGCGATATGGATGAAGATGGAGAAGTCAGAGTACAATTTATGATGGCAATTGAGGACAAACGTTTCACAAATATCGTTAATGACATAGCAAACGTGCAATTTGATGATATTATCGCGATGCTGGAAACGTCAGAGAAAGAAACTTAAGGAGATAGTATGTTTCGGCAAAAATATACGTATTTAAAAAATAATAATAATATAAGTGGTAAAAATAGTATACTAATTAGTAAGAAATATGTTTTGATCTCTGATTTTGTTTCTATATAAGTTAAATTGATGTTTGTACATACATACATACATATACTCACGGCTATAATTGCCTAGAACGGGTAGCCAGAGCCAAGGAATTATAAATTCCTCAGCCACTTTTTGAAGTTGAGTGGAGAAAAGGCGGTAAAATAAAGGTTTTTGGTGATGGGTCTCCAACCGCATCGCCCTAAAAAGCCCCAATACCCTTAGTCGCCTCTTACGACACCCGTGGGTAGAAAGGGGTAGCGACATTCTAAGCCGGCACTACACGGCAAATATTTGCATTTGAATATTTGTATATTTGTATTGATGTTTGTATTCACCTAAATTAAAATGGTTGCACCCGCGATAATTTAATTTTGCACCCGCGATAATTTAATGTTGCACCCGCGATAATTTAATGTTGCATCCGCGATAATTTAATGTTGCACCTGCGAGCGTTTTAAAAACGAATAATGAATTGTTCATTTTCTTTTTTCAACAAACCCTACCTACTATCTATCTCTGATTATTACAATCTACAATATATATCTATCGCCTAACGTTTTCAATGGTAATACATACGAAAATCAATTTACCCTATATTGTAGTAATCATGTAGGTATCCTACGATGTACATGTACATGAAGTGCGAAATACACACTTATTATCAATTTTCACGCAGGCTGGCACCGACTCACAAATTAATTTAAGAGAATTTTAAGATTTAGGTAGGTTGAACTGACACGTGAGGAATAAAGAAATTGCTAAGGTATTAATCGCAGTACTCATATTTAATAAAAACATATTTCTTACTTTTTAGTACTTATTTTTCAACTATGAAGTCAGTTTTCTTTTTGTTATAATATTCATGATTCGAATCAATAGAACTGATTGAACATATTGTGCATGGTGTTTTGGTACAGTATCTATTTAAACTCATATTATGTCATAATGTGTTACTGTGTATATGCCTAATAAATATATGAATAAAAAATATCAATATATAATAAAATAATAATGATGCGTTATTGTTTAAATATATTTTAAGTTAAGTGCTAAGCGCGTTCTTCAGTATGACACCTTTTCTCATTTTTGCAGACCTTCAACCTCCAGACACAGACCGATGGTAGACAGCCCAACTCTTAAAGAAGGTACCTATTGCATCAAAACTAATTTGCTTTATTATGACTTCTATTGTGATAAATTTATAGGCATTCAAATGAGCGATTGAAACAATATAATATTTTTAATATAACTTTGTAAAGCAGAACTAATTAAACATTAACCTTTAACGTCACGGGCGGGGTCTAAGCAGACCCCACGCGCTGTTTTTTAACGTTATTTTATAAATTTAGAAGTTAAGATTTTGTTTTCTCAGCTAATCTCAATGCAATGCGAAAAGGCCTTTCGGCGAGAGGAAGTTCGTCGCTCTTCTGCTAAGGAAAGTTACATTTTTGCTTACTTGGGGATACCTGCAGACCCCGTAATTTAACGTAGTAACTTTATTCACGTGTGTTCTATAACTGAAAAAAGAGTCGCCGACTAACCAATGCCCAAATTGAGCAAATTATGCAAGATTTGAGTGACTTGACCGACAAAGAGTACCTTTTGCCCAGTACAGATGATGCTAGTTCTAGTGCTCCAAAAATAAAGCGAAGATGCTTTTATTAACCCAGATCGAAGAATAAAATAGCATTATTGTCTTGCAAGAAAACTATTTGCAAGCCTCATTCGATAGCAGTTACTTATTTTTCAGCAGGCCCACCCAAAGATTAATTTTTAACATAAGTTTAGGATATTATGTTTCACGAACTGTCATTTTTTTCTTTAATGTTTTTTGTATTTTTTTCTTAGATTCACTTGTTTTGATTAACGTATTTTATTTTAAAAAATACAAGTTAGTCAGAAGTTGCCTCTTTTGTTATTTTTTTTTTACATTTCAAATGTGCCTGAACTATTCTACGTATGACATTGTTAATTTGATAAAAATGATCCTAACTCTCGAAGGACAGATTTTTGTTAGCCTAATAAATATTAATCATGAATATTGTAATGTCTTTTCTCAAAATTTAAAATTGTTTATAATAAATATTTATAAAATCTGAAGCATGTAATGTATATGTAAATTTATATTGGGGATACTTCTAGACCCTACGCGCGACGGAATGTTGTCCTAAATAACGCGTGTACTTAAAGGTTAACTTAGACATGTGGGTTTCCTCATTGTGTTTTCCCTTACCGTTACCGTTAAGAACCATTGTTCCCGCCGTTTCTACATAAGTGTGTTAAACGGTTGACGTCATCGTGGTGACCAATAAGAAGCCCGCTCCGCCATCACACCACCGTGAAGATCGCGGGAAATCCTCATGGATCCGACGTCACCCAGCGGCAGCGGGGTGACGAAGGTATGTCGGACTCTTACCGACTAAAACCCCACGGTGGCCTTCTTCGGTGCTTTGATGCGGGATTGGTGGGAACGCCCGTGGCAGTCTACCTCCAATCCCGTGCACCACGCCTCTCGGCGTCCATCTCGGGGGACTTGAAGTCCCCCACTCCCCCTTGTGCTTCCTCAGCACCGCAGACGCTTGGGCCATAAGTTCCAAACGCCCGCCCCCTCGAGGTTCCCCTTGCGGAGTAGCAGACTACAACCCGCCGGTCACAGCCCACCACCTCACGGATTTTTTAACGAGGTTTTGTCCTCGGATTTTTGCGAAAAGTTTACTCCTCTTCCGATTTTTTATAGAGGTTTACTCCTCGCGGTCAAGCCTACACCACGGCAAGACCCTCGGCCCTGGTAGTACAATACTGCCAGGGTTACGATTTCCCCTCTTGCTCCCGTTCCCTCTCTACACCTCGAAAAGAAAACGGGAGCAACCCACCCCATGATTTTTTTACATCTACGTCAACCCTGCCAAGTCTCCAGCATCGTGCATCGCAGCGCGAACAACCATGGTATACAGCATATGAGACATTAAATGCGCTGGTTATATACTTAGCCAGCACAGACCTTTACTTAATCAACATTATAACCCTCATACCAAAATTTTCAGCCAAAACACTATCAAGTCTGCAAGATCTAAATCTGGAAAGTCCTAAGAAGCCTCAAATTGCAGACCAAATACCAGAATCGAGTTCAGGTGCATTCTCTCCGTGCATTGAAAATAGGATGCAATCGGATAAAAAAGCGTGTGTTAAATGGCAAATTGTTGAGTAAGTATAAAAATATTTTGTAAATTTAAATGAAAGCTGGAATTTTAAATAGTATTACTTAACTTAAAACTGCGTCGAATGAATATTAAACCATTAAAATGGTTGAAAATCAATATTTTTATCAAATGATCCATTTTAATTTTATTACAGATGTATATTCAATTTATTGTTTCAGTTTCGATTCCTTATTAAAATAGAAAAAAGTATAAAAATATAACTGTTTAATTTAAAAATTATAAATGTTTTTTAAACATACATACATACATATACTCACGGCTATAAATCCCCAGAAGGGGTAGCCAGAGCTAAGGAATTAAAAAATCCTCAGCCACTTTTGGAAGTTGCGTGGGGAAAAGATGGTAAAATAAAGGTTGTTGGTGATGGGTCTCCAACCGCATTGCCCAAAAATCCCTTAAAAAGCCCCAATACCGTTAGTCGCCTCTTACGTACACCCACTGGAAGAAATGGGGAAGTGCTATTCTAAGCCGACACTACACAGCAAATAATTATATTTTTTAAAGTTTTGGACCCTTTTTGTTCAAACAGATTTAAATTTCGTAACAATTATCTATATCTATACTTATAATAAATCTGTAGAGAGGTCAATTCTGTACATGAAATATATTTTCAAAATAACTATCAGGGGGTGATTAGTGATCGATACTGATGCCAAAAATGCATTCAGTAAAATTTTTGTCCGTCTTTCTGTCTGTCTGTCGGTTTGTATGTTCCTTATGGAAACAAAAACTACTCGACGGATTTTTACGAAACTTGGCACAATTGTTCTTCATACTCCTGGGCAGGTTATAGTATACTTTTCAGCAGAGTAGTGAAGGGGAATTTTGGGAAAACGGGAGAAATTAGTCCATTTTTTAAGCTTCCGTCGCGTGTGCAGCCTTAATGGTTAAACTTATATAGAAATCAAATATGACGGAAATATTCTTGATAAAATTGTCTAAAAAAATTCCCGTAACAGTATATGTCTATCTTTTATGGTTGACTCACAATAACACATGTAACTCCTGATAGCTTAGCAGTTCAGAGCATTCTGATTATATTTGTTTACTCTTACGTTTATAATACTCTCATTCATCCCTAATTTAAAAAGGTATCATTATTACCTATTCAATAAAAAAAGAATCACAGAAATCGGTAGAGAAACATTGAAATTATACATGAAATAAGCCATCGCGCCCGTGACCAAAACCAAATCGTTACTAATTTAGAATAGAATAGAATAACACTTTATTGCACATCAAACACAAATTTACAAATATAATAATATGATCAAACAGTTTATAGTGAGGTACAATTGGCGGTCTTATCGCTAAATGCGATCTCTTCCAGACAACCTTTGGTCGATAAATTAATTATTTGGGTAGATGCACAAAACAAGGCCAAAAAACATAATAATCTATTAAGCTTACTTAAAACTAACTTATTTAATTTAAATAACAATATAAATATTAATCATACAATATATTATAGATATTTAACGAATATGAACACATACATATATAACTACATACTTTTATATATACAAGCAATACAAATACCTTAATAAAATACACATATACGTTTTCGAAATATAATTAATATATATAGTTTAAAAAGCAACAGTATTACAGCGCTTCAGTGAGATAGTGTTGTTTCACCAGATCTTTGAACACATTCAGTCATTTAGCCAATCGCACCTTCACAGGAAGTGCGTTCCACAATTGCACAGCGTGTACAGAAAAAGAAGAGCCATAGAAATTGGTTGTATGAGAGGGAATAGATAATTGAAGATTATGGTCTGAACGTAAATTAAGGTTATGGGAAGAAGAGAGGAATTGAAAACGTTCTTTTAGATAGAAGGGGGTGGCAGGATTGAACAAGATAGAGTAAAAGAGGGACAAAGTATGCACATTGCGGCGGAGGCGAATAGGAAGCCACTTGAGTTTAGTACGATAAACAGACACGTGATCATACTTACGCAATCCAAAAACAAATCTGATGCATAAGTTTTGAAGACGCTCTAGTTTATTAAGTTGTTCTTCCGTTAAATCAGGATAACAGGTGTCAGCGTAATCCAAAATTGGAAGGAGTAGAGATTGAGCTAACGCAGTTTTGGTAGCAGTAGGTAGAAAATTACGCAGTCAGTAATTTAAAATATTACATACTAGATGGCGCCAGTAATTGCATCCTACATCACGTAATGATTTCTTTTTAGATTGTTATAAATACTTCATAGTGTTTTATTCAAAAATTTGCTAATAAACGGAAATACTGAACCGTTCATAAAAGAGCATTCAAAATCACCAAACTACGCTGTTCAGGGAGTGCTATAAATTTAATAAATTGAAAACATTGCGCTAATTTTCACAATGCTTGAGCAGTGACTGAAGAAAGAAACCTAAGATATTTTAAAAGTAACGCTACCCGCGCGAAGCTGGGCCGATCCACTAGTATTATATATAATATTAGCAAAAAGTTAATCATACATACACACTTACACGTTATGTGTGTGTTACACATGATAACACACAAACACACACATACCTATTTATATATTTTCCTTCATTATCATCATAATCCAATCCTGGGTCGGGCCTTCACCAATTTGTCTTTTCTAAAGTCATATGTGTGGTTAATTTATCATGGTTGTTAACGGTGAGGGAAAACATCGTGAGGAAACCCACATGGCTGAGTTGTACTTAGTCATGTGACAGTGTATTCGTACAAAACGGCGATAGGCCTGCCCCCTATCACGTGAGTACACTGTCTAAGCAAAATGTGGGTACCTTCTCTGGACACTAGATGGCGCTGCCATGTGAGTTCAGAAGTATTGGTACCTCTGCCAACCCCTTCGGGGATAAACGGCGTGAACGTTTATGTTTATGTATGTTTATGTTATCATCATAATATCATCATTCATAGTCATTTTTTTTGTTCTGTTCATATAATTTAGCTTTTTTTTCCATGTTTTACGAGACGTGTTTGTAATATTTCGTACGTCTCTTATAATATTTTTTTCTAGTTTACTTATCTATTTATTCAAGGGCAATAGCCTTAATTTCATTCTGTTACTATTTTGTAACTTGTAACTATGATCATCTGTAACTGGTTTTTTGAAACAATTATAATGTTCTGTCTGTACCATGTTTGTTGTATTCGCTGTTGGTGTTCAATAAATAAAACAAGTGAGCTATAAAAAGGGAAATTTAATGCACTAAGATGTATAAGAATTGTTATGTAATTAGACTTGGTTGTGAATGAAACCACATGTGGGGATTATTTTACAAAACAATTAATGGAAGAAAATTTTTGACACCAGCGGGGCTCGAACCCGCGACATCCCGGTCTACGCCACATTCGCTCTGCCTACTGAGCTATGATGCTAAGAAGCCACTGTTGCGAAATTTGTCTTTCCTTGCTTCTTAACATCTTACTTGGTCAGCGAGCTCTACCTCAAAATTGTGCTTTCATTAATGTTATGTTAGCTTTCTATTAATAAAACTATTAATTCTATTATTGGTACAGTTCTCCAAAATTAATAACGCGCATGCAGATCTTCGGTAATTCTCGTATTCCGGAAAAACCCGAATAATTGAATCGTAAGCGCCCTAAACAATGCACTTGCATTTTGCAATTTGTCTTAAAGTAATACGAGTCAATATCATTTGTTATCAAACGAAAACAATTCAGGCGGGTGGTGGTTGTCGTCGGGCTGTCAAAGGTCCGTCAAATAACTCTTTACATATTGTTGGTGACCGCATGTGTTCTCTCGGTGTGGAATTATATAGAGCTGCTATCATACACCCCTCTTGGGTTGGTTTTCAAAGGTGAATTTAATTTTAACTTTAGTTATTTTAAGATAAGAATAAGTATTCAAATTTTACAATAATGTTTATTTTGTACAATAATAAGTCTACTAACATTTTTAAAGAAAGAAGAAGAAGAAAGAAAGAAAGAAGAAGAAGAAAGAAAGAAAGAAGAAGAAGAAGAAAGATAGAAAGAAAACAATATTTATTTGGTGCATAGGATAGGTACAACACGCAAAACAAAAAATAACATTTGTACAACACATAAAACAATACATTCTTAATACAACTGAAACACAAAACTAAAACGAACGCTATGCATAAAAATGGTCATTGGCTTAGCAAGATGCTACAGATGTTCAGCATTCAACAACTGTGTCGCTGATTTTCAGCCAATGCCAGATCAGATAACAAACCACGTCACATCCTAAAAACAAGCGCTAAATTACTATAAAGTGTACACAGTAACAATAAAACAACGTTATCTCGTATATTGTAAAAAGTAAAGTAAGAAGTAAAAAAAACTTTATTCAGTCCCTCATATGATATATATCATATGTAATAAAAGCTTCCATTTTATATGCACAAATATCTATAAAACACATAGCAATTCTTACACATACGTCATAATTTATAAAAAGTAAATAATATAAAATAAAATAATAAATTTATATCCCTTACATATTCATATCATATAAATAAACAACAACAATTCGGTATACAAAGTTTTACAAAAGTGGTGCTGATTACGAAACCATTTCGAGATATTATGTTTTTAAAACATATTTTCTTGAAATTAAATCAAACAGAGCTAAGATGACCGTTATTTTAGCAAAAACTGTAACGTTCAGCGTTATGTCAAAGACTTTCGTTCTTGCAGTTTATTAATAAAACATCGAAAATCATAGGTTTGTTTAGTATAATATCGTAATAATTTCATTTGGGATCACAAATTCGTGAAATATTTTGCAATTAGCAACATTTTTATTACTAAACATTTCGCTTTATTTGCATGTCGCTACGTGATATTTTCAATCGATGACGTCATTAAGTACAAAAGTTGAACAATCTTTAAAAAATCATAACTTTGCAATTATTCATTTTAAATGAAATATATTCAAATCAGTTTTTTATTTTTGTGTTTGCTATCAAATAAAAATATTTAATAAATACCAAAAAAAACTTTGCATAGGTACCGAATTATTACCTATAAAAATCAGTCAAGTCAGTGCCAGTCAGGTGAGTCACAGTGCCGGAAAAATTTAGGAGCAAGAAGGATACTTTCGCAAGTTTAGTAAACAACTTTTTAACTTACGTTTAAAAGTGTACATACCTCCTGCGTTACGGATGGGAGGGGGAAGGTCATTCCAGCACTTGGATGCTGCAAGTATTTCTTTTTCACGTATCTAATGTAAAATACAAAAAAATATTTACGCCAAATACATATTAAGCTTAAATACACATAAGAAAGATATACATGCATAAATAAAGAGAAAGAAATGTATAAACAATATTACTCCTCCTCCAATATTTTGATGTAAACCTGTGTTTTTTTCTTCTTTTCAGTCTTCTGCCATTTTTTCTTTTTCTGATATAAACCTTGTGTTATTTAATCCTTATTTTCTTTAATCTTCAAGCTAACATCAATTAGACACAAGAAAAGTACTATACAATTTTCGAAGTAAATCAATCCAACAAAGATTGTAGCATATTTGCAACCGTGTGGATATAAGAACGGCACGAAAATCGACATGGAATTATCGAATCAAATTCCGTTACTGATAAATTATTGGAGCGAAGCTCCATTTACCCCCGACTAGGGTTTCCGATTTCTCGAGGTTTTTTAGTTCTCGGGTGTCGAGACTTCCCGAGCCTGATTTCTCGGGTCTTCTCGGGTTGTCGAGAAAAAATAAAATACGTCTAAATGTTTGTTTAATTAATAAAAAGAGTCTTTAATTTAACTGTGTATATTTTACATGAAAAAAATCAACATAATTTTGACACAAAAAAAACAAGTGATGGATAGCAGGCTGTGAAACCCTTATTTATGTTAATATTATTGTTAAACCCTTATGTTGAAGCGTTTCAACAGAAGCACGCTGACACTGGCTGAAAACATGGGAGAAGCCAGAGGCGCGTCACTTCAATCCAATCATGAAACAACAACGTATCAGCTGTCAAGACATTTTTCTATATAAACGCCGATACCGGCTCGATTATCCCCTTATTTCATCTCAAACTGAACTATAAGACACGGAGAAGACGAGAAGATATTTATTAATGTAATTGTAATAACCATTTAGTATAACCTATAACTGTAGCAGCAGTAAACCCTTCTCGCAGCATATCTGGGTTTTATTTTTATTCATCCACCACCAACCGTCGTCAACGAGAGACTCCTACAACGTGGACCAACTTCGTGGACGTGGAGCAGACGCACAAGGGCTGCTCCCTTTCATATTGGCGCCCCCGGGTGTCGTCCACAAAGTTGATCCGCCTTGTAGTGTCTCTCGAAATTGGTTGCAGAGGGTTGCAGAGTCGTAGAAAATAATAACAATTTACTGTGCTACTTGGTTTATTGCTTGAAACTGTTACATACAATGTAAACTAAATGTTAATATAATAAATCTTCTCGTCTTCTCCGTGTCTTATTGTGTTGAATGAGATGATAATTGTGAGGGAGCAGCCCTTGTGCGTCTGCTCCACTTCCACGAAGTTGGTCCACGTTGTAGGAGTCTCTCGTTGACGACGGTTGGTGGTAGATGAATAAAAATAAAACCCAGATATGCTGCGAGAAGGGTTTACTGCTGCTACAGTTATAGGTTATACTAAATGGTTATTACAATTACATTAATAAATATCTTCTCGTCTTCTCCGTGTCTTATAGTTCAGTTTGAGATGAAATAAGGGGATAATCGAGCCGGTATCGGCGTTTATATACCCAAATGTGTTGACAGCTGATACGTTGTTGTTTCATGGCTCTTGAAGTGACGCGCCTCTGGCTTCTCCAATGATTTCAGCCAGTGTCAACGTTCTTCTGTTGAAACGCTTCAACATACTGGGGGGCCATTGAAGACTAGTCTTCAATCGAACTTCCACATCATTCCAGTTGTCGCGGTAGGTCTGGTGGCTCTTGCTTGGTGAGTGACCTGCCGAGGAGAAAGTGCCTTGGTGTGAGAACTGCCAAATCATTTGGGAGGAGGAAGAGAGGGGAGCGGGTAGGTCAAGTTTGAGGATGACCTCAACCCGAGCAAATAGGGAAGATAGTTCCTCAGATGTGAGGTGGGTGTTACCCATGTGCTAAATTAAATTGAGCTAACTGAATGCCAGCCTCTGTGCTTCAATTGTTATTGAAGAAAGGATGCGTAAGCCAGAGAAAGATTAATAAAAATCATGAACACTAGCAACTACAGAAATGAAATGATTGAATTTAAATAGTTAAATTTAACAATGGCAACGAAATGTGTTCGTTGTCATCTTGGGCTTTCCCCTTGAGAAAATAAAGTATAAAGAAGATGATGATGATGAGCATCGTTGATGATGATGACCATGGTGATTGATTATCGCGCTGATTCAAATACATCTGATAAAAGAATCTAAAAAATAATAATACCAAAGTTCAAAGTCGATGAACTTGTAAGGTCAACTACCTCGATGTCAATGACCTTTAGGTAGTCAGCTGTTTACTGTATCTAGAAGGAAAGACATAACAAAATAGCAAATAATGTGATTGATCCATGTGTAGGATGATGGTAATATGTATAAGTGTATATGTATTGTATAAAATAAAATATTTGTAAATAAATTTAAATTAAAAGTTAACCTATAAACAATTGTTGAATGTTTGTTGTGTATGAATTCATTCAACTTAGGTTATTAATAACCAATTCGTTTCGGTAAGGTGTAAGTATCACCAAGACGGTAATCTGGTGCCTTGAGTGGGCTGAGAGGACAGAAACGTCTAGTTTTTAGTCTATGAGTTCTAGTTAACTTGGTAAAAGAACTGCTACTAACAAAATTACAAGTTTGTGAATTTTGTGGTAATGAATGGGAAATCTTGCCAGCTATAATCCAGCCTAGCTGTGAATGATGCAGCATGGGTAGGCCTGGACCTAAGGTGAGCCTTTCGGAGCCAAGTAGATCCCAGAATAGATCGCCTCCAATCATAATGTCAACCTTTAGTGGTTGATTGAATTGAGGATCAGCTAATGTGATAGCTGAGGGAAGAGTGATATTTGTAACATCAATGGGTTGATTTGAATGCCTTTTTGCTATGGAAGGCAACACCAAAAAGGTGTGAAGATGTGAGTATGTGCCAGTGCGGGCACGAATTAACGCTGAGCACTGATGTGGTCTCAGGTTAAGAGAGGTGTTCCCAACGCCTGCAACACTGTTGTGTATTGAGGGTGTGGAAGCTAACTTAAGGCGATTCCTTAAGTCAGCGGAGAGAAAAGAGTAGTCAGAGCCGCTATCTAGCAAACATCTGACTGTCTCCACCTTACCATTTTGGGGATTGATGATGTCAATCATGGCGGTGGAGCGAATGATCCCAGAAGGGGAAACTGGAGGACTGAGAGAAAGCAACTGAGGCATTGAAGTGACAGGATGTGATGATGGAGCAACATCATTTTGAAGAAGGGGAGATCTGTGTATCAAAGTGTGATGGCGTCCACCACACTTACGACAGTCTCCATAGGGACACTTGGCAACCATATGGTCAGACCGAAGGCAATTTGTGCAAACCTTAAGCCCAGTGACCCTACTCCGTCTGTCAGCCAATGTGAGCTTTCTGAAACGTAAGCATCGGAACAGTAAATGTTTACCCTTGCAAACGGGGCACTTGAAATTAGTATTGGTTGTAACTGTTGATGCTAGAGTGGCATTGGGTAAACGTGAGGGCAATTGAGGATTGCTAGCCTCATCGCTTACCTTACCTGAAGTGGAAACAATAAAGGCTTGAGGTGGATTTATTGTTTGTTTAGTGTTGTTACTATGATGGTGTTTTAAATCATGACTATTATTATTATTATGACTGTTGTTTGAACCCTGTGATGTGTTAACCCTTACCTTACTTTGAGGTAATGTCTCTAAAATGTCAGCTCTTATCTTTAAAAATTCCTTTAAATCATTGAAGGTTGGCAGCTCTGAATGAAGATTGCCTTTGTATTCTTCCCATTTGACATTGGTATTTTGATCAAACTTTGAGGAAGCTAAATAAATTAAAATAGAATCCCAGTGTTGAACTGGTTAACCTAAAGTTTGTAGGGCCCTAATATTCTTAGTGATGTGGTCACTTAAGAACCTAAGAGACTTATCTGATTCACTCTGCATAACCTTAAAGTTAAAGAGGGCACTGAGGTGATTATTAACTAATTGTTTTGTATTGTTATACCTTTCACATAATATATTCCATGCTTCTACATAATTGAAATCAGATACCTCAAGATTTGCTATAACCCTGGCTGCTTCACCTTGTAGGTATGAGCAGAGGTAATGAAATTTATGAATAGGTTTAATATGATTATTATTGTGAATTAATGATTCAAATGTATCTCTGAATTCAAGCCATTTGAAGTATGAACCATCAAACTTAGGTATAGTGATTTCAGGTAGCCTAAACCCCATTGTGCCTTGACCATTACAGTGGCATGGATGGGAGGCCTTTGACCCTTCAGTGGCATCTTGGAATTGGTCTGCAGGTTTGTTGACACCGAGCAGATTTCGTGCCTTCACAATACAAGAACAGAATTCATTTGATATGAGTTCTCTTTCATCTAATTCATAATCTAGGTTACTAAAATTAAGAGCTTCCATTTGTGATTGCAGGTGTTCAAATTGAGAGTTTAACTCCAAGAACTTATCTAGCTTTAATGATAACATCTGTTCATCCCTTGATGACAATGGATGGGATTCACATGATTCTAGTAAATTAAATAAATATTTCTTAAAGTGGGTTATTTGCCCTTTGATGGAACTGCGTTTATAACTGAGTGCAGTATATTCCTCACCAACCACTTTAGCAGGGCTAGAACCTCTGCTGTGTTGTGAAGTCATTGGTTTGAGAGTTGACTGACTGTCTGTCATGATGAAATAAGTCAACAAATGTATAAATTAAATGTAAAAAATTGTAAAATGTTTGTAAATAATAAATTCCTGGAGTTAATGTTTTGTGTTAAATGGGGAAATGTTAAATACTAAATTGAAATAAATGGCTTACGCTCCTTGTAAAAGTGAAGTGAAGCCGCTGGAATGACAGGCTGTATGCAGTTGCTTGTTGTGCAGTCAACTACTTGTGGTACAGCTAGCTGTCTCCTCTGGTTGAGTTCAGTGTTAATATTGCTGAAATAGTTTAAGCACAAATAAGTAAATGCACTTTGAAATTGTTGCCCTTAAGTTTAAGAAAGACACAGAGACTGGCATGAACCTAAGCAATGTAAAAAAGAAATATTTAAAACAAATTAAATGGCCACTATGATTAGTGGTATGCCGGCACATGTGAGGTTAATCCTGCATGTGACAAACCTATATCAATATCTGCGCTGTTACTTCCACTGATTGAATGTAGATGAGTAAAGCGAGTATGTTGATCACAATGTGCACTTGGTGGCTGCAGAGGTGATGCCTCTGGTTGGTCAGACTGTTGTGCGAATGACCATGTGGTGTGCTAAGTTAAGTGGCTCATGCCAAAGGGACGGAAGACAAGATTAGTAAAAGTAAATGTGATTGTGAGAGGCTTATATCCTACAGCGGACCATGGAACCCAGCAACAATGGCTCAGATTGGCGTGAACAATGATTACAAATGTGTTATCAGTTCAGCTCTTTGTCATCATGGAAACCATCATGAGGTCGTCCTAAAACTTGACCTAACTCTCCCCTCTCTTCCTCCTCCCAAATGATTTGGCAGTTCTCACACCAAGGCACTTTTTCCTCGGCAGGTCACTCACCAAGCAAGAGCCACCAGACCTACCGCGACAACTGGAGAGATGTGGAAGTTCGATTGAAGACTAGTCTTCAATGGCCCCCCAGTATGTTGAAGCGTTTCAACAGAAGCACGCTGACACTGGCTGAAAACATGGGAGAAGCCAGAGGCGCGTCACTTCAATCCAATCATGAAACAACGACGTATCAGCTGTCAAGACATTTTTCTATATAAACAGCGATACCGGCTCAACTCGCCCCTTATTTCATCTCAAACTGAACTATAAGACACGGAGAAGACGAGAAAATATTTATTAATGTAATTGTAATAACCATTTAGTATAACCTATAACTGTAGCAGCAGTAAACCCTTCTCGCAGCATATCTGGGTTTTATTTTTATTCATCCACCACCAACCGTCGCACAGTGATTCGCGTAGAACAAGCTAGGTGGACAAAAGTCATTGTCCAATTTCCTGGAATTGATCGTTTTATGTTGTCAAGAACAACCCTATTATCTCATTTCCAAGAATTGATTGTGCAAAGTCCCGTTATGGCTTGCTAATGAGGTGTTAAAGGGTAAGTAATGACGATTATTACTAATTTGTAATCGTCTCAGTTGCAATTTTGCCACACATTCGACAACACCTCATGACTTGTGCAGTAAACGAATCAGTGTTTTGTGCTATGGATCCTATTAGTACAGGTAAGAACATTATATTTTTATATAAATCTTACTCCTAGGTAACTAAATCCAATAAAATTTTACGGTCTAAAGGATAGTGGGAAAAACACAAAAAAATAATTTCATTTTAAATGTTTTATAGACTGCAACTTTTTGTCTCCACATGTCTCCGGGTTAGATTTTATATATGTCGTAGATCTAAGCCTAAACTTAATATTAAACATCATTCTCCATGCTCCTTTTTTGCTCTAACATTTTTTTTTATTTTTTTTACAGAGCAAGTGCTTAGTGTTTCGAAAATTGAATTTTTCGAAGAGTGGATCAAACACGATAAAGAAAACAGAAATTCACGCATTTTCGATTATCTTTCGGTTAAATTTGATCTCTCAAATATAACCGAAGTATCCTTGCGTGAAATCACCAAGAGCATCGCTGCTAGTGGCACGAAAATAGCCCAGAAATGGAAAAGTGCTAGTCGCATTAGGGAAAGGTTTCTCTCTATGCATAAAACATGGCTGGAAGGCACAGACTTTCATTTCAAGGTGTCTGTTAACCCTCCAGTTGCCACCACTTCTACTGAGGGTGCTCAGCGACCGGGAAGACCTCAAAAGAGCTTTGAGGAGTCATCATATAAAACAAAAAAACGACGTGTGGACGGCATCGTTTCTGAATGGAGTGCAAAAGAGTTGGCAATTGCTGCAGAAGTAGCTAGTAGATCGGAAGGCAAGCGGAACGTTGCCCAAGCTATAAAGCGAGCGAGTGATGGAACAAGTGTTGAGCAAAATGTATCCTGCCCTAATGGAAGACTTCTCACCAATATTGAAGCGTGTGCCTATTATATGGACGCTAAGTGTACAAGTCACACGTACAAAGCTACGAGGAAGTGGGAAATGAAGGTGGGACATAAAGTGTTTCCATCATACTATCATATACGTAAGTGTTTTTTATCCTGTTATCCCCCTTCGGAGCACATTTCTGTAACGGAAACACGCGCAGAAATTAAGCTACAATCGATTTTAGACAAAACTGCTGAGAGATTAGTAAAAACACAGGAAGAAGTTATAAGAAGTGTGCTTCCACAAAATTCGTCATTCACTTTAATAAGTAAGTGGGGCTGTGACGGTAGTTCCGGCCACAGTACCTACAAACAGAAATTTGAAGATCATGAGGCCACAGATGAGTTCTTGTTCGTATTTTGTTTCGTGCCATTACGTTTATATCATGGTGATATAATTATTTGGCAAAATCCCCACCCTTCTTCGACAATGAACTGCCGTCCTATAAAATTTATATTTTCCAAAGAAACCACCGATTTCACTGTAGCTGAAACTAATAAAGTGTTGGAAGAAGTTTCGCTCCTACTTCCAACACTATGTTCAGTTGGTGATACTCAAATTTCTGTTGAACATAATTTTATCTTTAGTATGGTAGATGGTAAGATTTGTAACGCGTTGACGGAAACACGCTCTTCTCAAACTTGTTATATATGCAAAGCAACACCAAAAATGATGAACGAGCCCTTAACGGACACTTTTAGCGTAGAACACGATTTTGGCTTTGGTTTGTCCACTTTGCATGCTTGGATTCGTAGCTTTGAGTGCTTGTTACACATTAGTTATCGCCTTGACACCAAAAAATGGCAGGCCCGAAGTGCAGATGAAAAACAAAGTGTGAAACAGCGCTCAGACAAAATCAAGTTGTTATTTAAGAAAGAAGGGTTGATAGTGGACAAACCAAAGCCAGGATACGGAAACACAAACGATGGAAACACAGCGCGTAGATTTTTTGCTAATGCAGATAAGAGTGCAGAGATTACAGGTTTGAATGTTGAGCTCATAAGAAAATTTGATATTATCTTAAGAACCCTTGCCTCAGGCTATGATATAAATTTAGAGAAATTTGAAGAAGCTTGTCGTGAAACGCGTGAGCTGTATCTAAGTCTGTATTCGTGGTATTTCGTGCCCGTTACCGTGCATAAGATCCTTGTGCATAGTGTACAGGTAATAAAGACAGCACTTCTTCCGATTGGACAATTCTCCGAAGAAGCCCTAGAAGCGCGTAATAAAGACCTGCGCCGATTTCGCTTGCACAATACGCGAAAGACGTCTCGCATTGCCACGAATACAGACTTATTACACATGCTTTTAACTACATCCGACCCTTTAATTAACGCCTTCAGAGATATACCCAGGAAAAAACCTGAAAAGTTAAATTCGGAAGTTTTAAAATTAGTTATCCCGCCTTCAGTGCCCATTTCGCGACCTTATGTAAATATCCCTCGTAATGAAAATGATTACATAGAGTCGGATTCTTCAGATGATGATAGTGATAGGGAATGATTGTAACATGTATAGAATATTATTTTTTAAGTAACTGACTTGTAAACATTTGTTTTTTATATTAGTTTTAAGTTTAGAAAAATGTTTAATGTGGGAGAATACATGATTTTTGCATTTTTTTAAATATATATATATTATTTTTTCATTTTTTGTGTTTTTATTTACACTACCCCCCTCCTATTTACCTTAAGTCATGAAATGCAAAACAAAGTACAGAATACGTATGATTAAGCACATATAGAGCCATTCGAGTCGAAAAATAATTTTGTCCATCTAGCTTGTTCTACGCGAATCACTGTGCGTCGTCAACGAGAGACTCCTACAACGTAGACCAACTTCGTGGACGTGGAGCAGACGCACAAGGGCTGCTCCCTTTCATATTGGCGCCCCCGGGTGGGCACGAACCACCAACCTTTCGGTTAACAGCCGAAAGTGATAGTCGAGCCGATCACGTACTCGATCAGCCTCGTGGTGGCGTCTCAAGTCGAAGGTGGTGGAGTTGTAGTAGAAATAATACGGCAACTTGCTGTTACTTAGATTTACTGTTAGATGTACTATTTATAATTATATATAATATATTTTAAGTTATATGGACTCTATACAGTATGAATTATGAATAAAATGACTCTGAACAATCTAATCGTCTTCTTGTCTTGAATTTCTTGAAAAAAAACATTCTTAGTGATGTGGTCACTTAAGAACCTAAGAGCCTTATCTGATTCACTCTGCATAACCTTAAAGTTAAAGAGGGCACTGAGGTGATTATAAACTAATTGTTTGGTATTGTTATACCTTTCACATAATATATTCCATGCTTCTACATAATTGAAATCAGATACCTCAAGATTTGCTATAACCCTGGCTGCTTCACCTTGTAGGTATGAGCAGAGGTAATGAAATTTATGAATAGGTTTAATGTGATTATTATTGTGAATTAATGATTCAAATGTATCTCTGAATTCAAGCCATTTGAAGTATGAACCATCAAACTTAGGTATAGTGATTTCAGGTAGCCTAAACCCCATTGTGCCTTGACCATTACAGTGGCATGGATGGGAGGCCTTTGACCCTTCAGTGGCATCTTGGAATTGGTCTGCAGGTTTGTTGACACCGAGCAGATTTCGTGCCTTCACAATATAAGAACAGAATTCATTTGATATGAGTTCTCTTTCATCTAATTCATAATCTAGGTTACTAAAATTAAGAGCTTCCATTTGTGATTGCAGGTGTTCAAATCGAGAGTTTAACTCCAAGAACTTATCTAGCTTTAATGATAACATCTGTTCATCCCTTGATGATAATGGATGGGATTCACATGATTCTAGTAAATTAAATAAATATTTCTTAAAGTGGGTTATTTGCCCTTTGATGGAACTGCGTTTATAACTGAGTGCAGTATATTCCTCACCAACCACTTTAGCAGGGCTAGAACCTCTGCTGTGTTGTGAAGTCATTGGTTTGAGAGTTGACTGACTGTCTGTCATGATGAAATAAGTCAACAAATGTATAAATTAAATGTAAAAAATTGTAAAATGTTTGTAAATAATAAATTCCTGGAGTTAATGTTTTGTGTTAAATGGGGAAATGTTAAATACTAAAATTGAAATAAATGGCTTACGCTCCTTGTAAAAGTGAAGTGAAGCCGCTGGAATGACAGGCTGTATGCAGTTGCTTGTTGTGCAGTCAACTACTTGTGGTACAGCTAGCTGTCTCCTCTGGTTGAGTTCAGTGTTAATATTGCTGAAATAGTTTAAGCACAAATAAGTAAATGCACTTTGAAATTGTTGCCCTTAAAGTAAAGAAAGACACAGAGACTGGCATGAACCTAAGCAATGTGACAAATGAATAATTAAACAAATTAATTCAATAAAAAAGTAGAAGGCCACTATGGTTAGTGGTATGCCGGCACATGTGAGGTTAATCCTGCATGTGACAAACCTATCAATATCTGCGCTGTTACTTCCACTGATTGAATGTAGATGAGTAAAGCGAGTATGTTGATCACAATGTGCACTTGGTGGCTGCAGAGGTGATGCCTCTGGTTGGTCAGACTGTTGTGCGAATGACCATGTGGTTTGCTAAGTAATGTGGCTCATGCCAAAGGGACGGAAGACAAGATTGTGAATGTAAAAAGATAAATGTGACTGTGAGAGGCCTATATCCTACAGCGGACCATGGAACCCAACAGCAATGGATCAGATTAGCGTGAACAATGATAACAAATGTGTCATCAGTTCAGCTCTTTGTCATCATGGAAACCATGCGGCTGAGAACCTATTTCCTGTTGGGAAAAAAATGATTTTAATAAAATAACCTATTTAGAGGTTAGGAATTTTATAAATGAAATTATTATAATGTGAAACTAATGCAAAATACAGGGGGATTGACTAGATAAAAGGGGATTAAACTTGGAGGTAGGTTAAAAACT
>OY755170.1:7571877-7638748 GCA_963576735.1 Bedellia somnulentella
AAACTTTGCAAAAGTAAGAAGAAATTTTTGATTTACATTTGGTTTGCTTTGCAGAATTTTCGGTCGAATTGACAACCGAGCAACTCCAAGAGACTGCTTCATTTTTCATTAAAAGAAAATCCTGAGCTTCATGCCGAACACCTCCGTCGAGAAAGAGCTCATGATACCAAACCGAGGGAAGTAATGAAAAAGAAAACGGAGACAGATGAAGATTTGAAAATATTGGCTAGAACCAGATCCAAAGAAAGAATGGAGGCAACTAGAAAGCGGCGTAAAGAAGACCAAGTTTAACAAGCTTGTACTAGACACCGCAGTCCTCGTACACTAGGGAAGGCTCTAGCAAAAGTAAAACGTAATATACCATTACCAGAGCAATGGATGAAAAAAAATAGCTTCTTAATTCCATTTTGCTCAATTTGACGAAATCACACTCCTAAAGCAGCGCCTCGAAAGTTAACAGATGAAGGGAAAATACTGATTTGTGATTTTAATAATAGGGGTGAAACAAGCAGACAGATG
This sequence comes from Bedellia somnulentella, assembly GCA_963576735.1. Taxonomy (NCBI): domain Eukaryota; kingdom Metazoa; phylum Arthropoda; class Insecta; order Lepidoptera; family Bedelliidae; genus Bedellia; species Bedellia somnulentella. Next base: position 7,572,397 of record OY755170.1, read on the forward strand.
CCCGGCTGCTTCTGTTCAATCTCCTGTCTTACCGAAAGATATTTGTGCTGGTTATCATGTGCTCGTAGAACTGCTCGGCAAAACCGGCAAAAAAATTAGTCAACATCGTTATGTGGGGTTGTGTCAGCGATATGGATGAAGATGGAGAAGTCAGAGTACAATTTATGATGGCAATTGAGGACAAACGTTTCACAAATATCGTTAATGACATAGCAAACGTGCAATTTGATGATATTATCGCGATGCTGGAAACGTCAGAGAAAGAAACTTAAGGAGATAGTATGTTTCGGCAAAAATATACGTATTTAAAAAATAATAATAATATAAGTGGTAAAAATAGTATACTAATTAGTAAGAAATATGTTTTGATCTCTGATTTTGTTTCTATATAAGTTAAATTGATGTTTGTACATACATACATACATATACTCACGGCTATAATTGCCTAGAACGGGTAGCCAGAGCCAAGGAATTATAAATTCCTCAGCCACTTTTTGAAGTTGAGTGGAGAAAAGGCGGTAAAATAAAGGTTTTTGGTGATGGGTCTCCAACCGCATCGCCCTAAAAAGCCCCAATACCCTTAGTCGCCTCTTACGACACCCGTGGGTAGAAAGGGGTAGCGACATTCTAAGCCGGCACTACACGGCAAATATTTGCATTTGAATATTTGTATATTTGTATTGATGTTTGTATTCACCTAAATTAAAATGGTTGCACCCGCGATAATTTAATTTTGCACCCGCGATAATTTAATGTTGCACCCGCGATAATTTAATGTTGCATCCGCGATAATTTAATGTTGCACCCGCGAGCGTTTTAAAAACGAATAATGAATTGTTCATTTTCTTTTTGCTTAGAGTTTTTATTTTATTTACATTGTTACTTAAACCTTCTCCTATCTATGATCTGGAAAGGTTGGGCCAAATACGTTGCACCCGCGATGGCATTTTGAACCTTCCTCCTGGCTTTTAGAATAATATTTGAAAGTCTTTGTGCACTAATGTGAAGTAAAAATATTTAAATGTAGTCTTTTAAAGACTCATTTCATCAAGAATGATTTATATTAAATTAAATGAAACTAAAACATGCGTCTAAATGTTGCACCAACGATAATAGAATGACCCTGAAACTAAATACTTGAAATTATCAATTCTAGCAAATGGGACATCCAGTTATGCCTACTATGTGGTAACTGCTCTCATCTCGAATCATTTTCTGAATACTTCAGTTCCGTGTACGCGAAAAATCCTGCGCGCCTCAGTGTCCCGGACGCGATGGCGGCGGAAGCGGCGGCGGCGGGCGCGGCGGCGCGCGTGCATCTCACCGCGCTCAGCCGCGACGACGTGCGCCGCGCGCTGGAGCGTCTTCCAGCCAAGGAGTCGGCCGGGCCGGATGAAACACCAGGGTTAGTAGTTAAAGATTGTCGCGCAGTATTAGAGGAGCCGCTATTATTTATTTTTAACTTGTTCCTAGCGGAGGCGACCTTTCCCGACTACTAGAAAGTAACACGCGTTGTACCGGTACCAAAAGGTAAAACTACTTCGGTCGTAAAGAACTATCGCCCGGTGGCCGTTTTATCCGCTTTTGCAAAAGTGTTTGAATCAGCTTGCAACAACGGATATATGGGGAGACATCGGGACTAATATCAGAGTGTCAATATGGTTTTAGACCAGCTCACAGTACCACCAGCAACCTGCTGAACTTTATGTCCCACGTGGTCCCTCATGTGGATTCGGGGAAAAGTGTCGATATGGCGTACTTCGACTTTAAAAAAGCATTTGATACAGTAGATGGAGATGTCATGCTAATAAAACTCGCGGAAATGGGATGGAAATACACCACATACGCTGACGTGGTTCGCCAGCTACCTTAGCAACAGGTGGCAGTACGTTGATAACGGTGGGTGTGTGTCGAAAGAATACCTGACTCTTTCAGGAATTAGTCAGGGCAGCAACTTGGGTCCATTGGAGTTTTTGATAATGATAAATAATCTTCCGGAAGTAGTCAAACACGCAACATGTCTTATGTTCGCTGACGACTTGAAGTTGCTCCTACCAATTGAGAGCGTCGAAGATTATAAAAGATTTCAAAGCGATATTGAGTCCATCCACCAATGGAGTCAAAAAAATAAACTAGAACTGAATATAAGTAAATGCGCTACAGTTACGTATACTAGACAACGCAGTCCTCACCACCACCATTACCAACTGGGTGGAGTAGCGCTAAAACGGGTACAAGAGATTCGGGATCTCGGCGTTAAGTTAAGCTCATATTTAACATTTCGTAATCACATTGTGGACGTTTGTAAGAAATCATTTAGAACGCTCGGGTTTGTGCTGCTCACGATAAGAGGGTTCACAAACATACTTGCTATAAAAACCCTTTATAACACATTGGTGCGTAGTAAAATGGAATGCAACGCAGTCATCTGGGCTCCGAAGTGAAATATCGCCTCAATGCTGGAGAAAATTGTGTTTATCCTTACTATCCCTTGATGTACCCTACACTATTCATTTTGGGTATGGTAGGGTACAACAAGTTGAAAGTGAGAAGGGATTTAACTTTGTTAGTTAACTTATTAAAGGTTTTAAGAGGAGTAATTATTAACCCCACTATCCTGTTCAAACTAAAATTAATGGTACCTAGTAATACATTAAGGCGGCGCTGGGGTCGTTTACTGGTAGTTCCAACTTCACGGACCAATCTCTTATTTGAGAGTGCTTTTGCGCGAGCGTTACGATCTTTGAACCAGATTGCCGATCGCATAGATTTATTCTCATGTTTGCTGGCTGACTTTACAGAATCTTCATTGTATTACTTATGTTATTAAAAAATAGATGTTTCAATGTGTAAAAGAGGAAATGAGAAGATTTAGCCAAACTATTTCGTACTTATTAGGTTCAATTATAATAATGTATATATATGTGATAGGTATTTTGTGGTAGATATTTAATATATGTTTAAGTTTAATATAATCGCATTGGGCTATGCCTGTAATGGTTATGTTATGTAAATAAATAAATAATTGTATGCATGCATTTTGATCTTGCGCATTTTGTAAGTCAATGGAATCAGGATAATATTCATATCTCGTAAAAAAGCAAATAAAGACCCTAAAAAGACTACATAATTAATTTTTAAGACTTTCACTTTTGTTAAAGTTATTTTTTATTTCATCATTTTCGAATTGAATGATACTTCAAAATATTAATAATATGAAAAATATATTCGGATGTGAATCTTAGTTGTTATTTTTTATTTTTATGTTCATGGTTCGAATCATTGAACTGATTGAACATGTTGTGCATGGTGTTTTGGTACACCATCTGTTTAAAATCATATTATGTCATAATGTGTTACTGTGTACATGCCTAATAAATGTATGAATAAAAAATATCCATATTCAATAAAATAATAATGATGCCTTATTGTTTTAATATATTTTAAGGTAAGTGCTAAGCGCGTTCTTCAGTCTGACACCTTTTCTCATTTTTGCAGACCTTCAACCTCCAGACACAGACCGACGGTAGACAGCCCAACTCTGAAAGAAGGTATCTATTGCATCAAAACTAATTTGCTTTATTATGACTTCTATTGTGATAAATTTATAGGCATTCAAATGAGCGATTGAAACAATATAATATTTATAATATAACTTTGTAAAGCAGAACTAACTAAACATTAAATTAGACATGTGGGTTTCCTCATTGTGTTTTCCCTTACTTAACTTAAAACTTCGTAGTATGAATACTAAACCATTAAAATAGTTAAAAATCAATATTTTTATCAAATGATCCATTTCATTTTTATTACAGATGTACAAATTTTTTGTTTCAGTTTAGATTCCTTATTAAATTAGAAAAAAGTATAAAAATACAACTGTTTAATTATTTTTTTAAAGTTTTATTTTAAAGTTTGAACCCTTTTTTTTCAAACTGATTTTAATTTCGTAACAATATTAAAGAAACATAAAACGAGTCAAAATTAATCAGTATTAGAAATAAATAAATCATACATATACACATAAACGAACACACGAATACACACATATATACATATTTTCCTTCATTATCATCATAATATCATCATTCATAGTCTTTCTTTTTGTTCTGTTATAATTTTTTGCTTTTTCTTTCCATGTTTTACGAGACCTGTTTGTAATATTTTGTACGTCTCTTATAATATTTTTTTCTAATTTACTTACTGTTTTTTCAAGGGCAATAGCCTTAATTTCGTTCCGTTATTATTCTGTAACTTGTGACTATGATCACCTGTCATTGGCTTTTTGAACCAATTATATGTTCTGTCTGTACCATGTTTGTTGTATACTCTGTTGGTGTTCAATAAAAATAAATAAATAAAAAGTGAGCTATAAAAAGGGAAATTTTATGCACTAAGATGTATAAACATTGTTATGTAATTAGACTTGGTTGTGCATTAAACCACATGTCATTACATTACTTTACAAATCAATTCAGGAAAGAAAAATTTCGAAGTTAAAGACCACTTCATTATTAGATAAGGGCTAACAGGAAGTTTGTGAAAAGACAAATTATTTAGATATATTCCTGAATAATGGCTACTTAAATGTAGATCGACACTTTGTTACTTTAGGTATTTTCTTTATGGATTGTATCTTTTTGGTTTAAAGATAAAGGCTCTAAATTATATTTAAATTAGGGTAAGATACAACGTAAGCGATAGGTTCCACATCTATACTTGATAAATTTTCAATCTATTATTATTTAATTAATAAATGTAGTATTTTAAGTAATTGTTATAATCAAGTTAAAACTACAATTTTAAACAGTATCTAATAATTGTCTACTGTTGTCCATAATAGGTCTAGCCTTAGCTACAGGCAAATAAATAACAAGTAATATAGCTAGATTTTAACTAAATTTAAATCAAAATCTAAGCTGTGTGACTATTAAGCTGTGTAGTGTCGGCATAGAATAGCACTACCCCATTTCTTCCGGTGGGTGTACGTAAGAGGCGACTAACGGTATTGGGGCTATTTGGGAGATGCGGTTGGAGACCCATCACCAACATTTTACCATCTTTTCCCCACTCAGCTTTCCAAAATTGGCTGAGGAATTTCTAATTCCTTAGCTCTGGCTACCCCTTCTAGGGATTTATAGCCGTGAGTATATGTATGTTAAATCAAAATCCTCTTTTTTTATCAAATGTTGTATGTATGATTATGTAATGAAACATTCCATATAATTTATAAAATCTGTTAAAACTATTATTTTATTAATAAATAATAATTCCAGGAATGCGAGCCAAACCGCCGTCTGCTAAAAGAAGAAGAAAGTCCAGCAGAAATACCAATGAGCATCTTACAAGTGATCGGTGAGAATAATTTGAAAATAAAATATATAAAAAAAACTAAGAAATTTTAGGTTTATTATGCATTTTTAAAAAGATAGAAAAAGGAATATTGAGATGGTTTGGGCTTATAGAGAGGATGGATGATAGAAAATTGGTAAAAGGTATCTATAGAGCTAGTGTGGATGGTAATGTTAGTAGAGGACGACCACCGAGAACACACTTGGACCAAATTGAGAGTGTGCTCAAAAAGGCAGGCGTCGGAAGTATGAAGAATAAAAGAGCATGTATAAAAAGATTGGTAGATGTAAACTAAGCTAGAGAGGTTTGTCAGCATCGTACGAAGTGGCGATCGATAGTCTCTGCCTACCCCAATGGGGACTAATGGCGTGAGTATATGTATGTAAAGCGAAACTACACAAACAGTTCAAAAAGACGGGTTCACAGTTTGATTACGATCAGTTCTCAGCACTGAGAGCAAAATTGAAATTGGATTTACGGGTCGTCATGGAAAATTTTGAAAATAGGGTACAATTTTTGCTAAGCAAAGAGCCAAAACTATTCTGGTCCATGATTAAATCAAAAACAAAAAAATAAATAGAACAGCTATATGTAGGGATGAAACTGTACTTTCGAATGAGCAAAGTGTTCAAGCGTTTTCTGAATACTTCAGTTCCGTGTACGCGAAAAATCCTGCGCGCCTCAGTGTCCCGGACGCGATGGCGGCGGAAGCGGCGGCGGCGGGCGCGGCGGCGCGCGTGCATCTCACCGCGCTCAGCCGCGACGACGTGCGCCGCGCGCTGGAGCGTCTTCCAGCCAAGGAGTCGGCCGGGCCGGATGAAACACCAGGGTTAGTAGTTAAAGATTGTCGCGCAGTATTAGAGGAGCCGCTATTATTTATTTTTAACTTGTTCCTAGCGGAGGCGACCTTTCCCGACTACTAGAAAGTAACACGCGTTGTACCGGTACCAAAAGGTAAAACTACTTCGGTCGTAAAGAACTATCGCCCGGTGGCCGTTTTATCCGCTTTTGCAAAAGTGTTTGAATCAGCTTTGCAACAACGGATATATGGGGAGACATCGGGACTAATATCAGAGTGTCAATATGGTTTTAGACCAGCTCACAGTACCACCAGCAACCTGCTGAACTTTATGTCCCACGTGGTCCCTCATGTGGATTCGGGGAAAAGTGTCGATATGGCGTACTTCGACTTTAAAAAAGCATTTGATACAGTAGATGGAGATGTCATGCTAATAAAACTCGCGGAAATGGGATGGAAATACACCACATACGCTGACGTGGTTCGCCAGCTACCTTAGCAACAGGTGGCAGTACGTTGATAACGGTGGGTGTGTGTCGAAAGAATACCTGACTTTTTCAGGAATTAGTCAGGGCAGCAACTTGGGTCCATTGGAGTTTTTGATAATGATAAATAATCTTCCGAAAGTAGTCAAACACGCAACATGTCTTATGTTCGCTGACGACTTGAAGTTGCTCCTACCAATTGAGAGCGTCGAAGATTATAAAAGATTTCAAAGCGATATTGAGTCCATCCACCAATGGAGTCAAAAAAATAAACTAGAACTGAATATAAGTAAATGCGCTACAGTTACGTATACTAGACAACGCAGTCCTCACCACCACCATTACCAACTGGGTGGAGTAGCGCTAAAACGGGTACAAGAGATTCGGGATCTCGGCGTTAAGTTTAGCTCATATTTAACATTTCGTAATCACATTGTGGACGTTTGTAAGAAATCATTTAGAACGCTCGGGTTTGTGCTGCTCACGATAAGAGGGTTCACAAACATACTTGCTATAAAAACCCTTTATAACACACTAGCTGACCCCACAGACTTCGTACTGTCAAAAGTGTAGACTTTCGCGTCGTCAAACTGAAAGATTTAACTGACCTGTTGACCTGATAAAAATGGTTATGGTAAGTGAAACTTAAAAGATAGACATATACTGTCGCAAGCATTTTTTTAGATCATTTAAAGAGATATAATTCTTTAATACATTTTTTTGGGTAACTTAAACCGTTTACGCAGCGCACACAACGGAAGCCTTAGTATGAATAATTATCCCCGTTTTTGCAACATTATTCGCTGATAGTTTGCTCCTGTTGGTCGCAGCGTGATGATATATAGCCTAAAACCTTCCTCAATAAATGGACTATCCAACACAAAAAGAATTTTTCAATTTGATTGGGTAGTTCCTGAGATCCTAGCGTTCAAACAAACAAACTCTTCAGCTTTATAATATTAGTATAGATTGGTGCGTAGTAAAATGGAATGCAACGCAGTCATCTGGGCTCCGAAGTGATATATCGCCTCAATGCTGGAGAAAATTCAAAACATTTTTTTTAGATTTTATATTTTTTTTACTATATGGTGTTTATCCTTACTATCCCTTGATGTACCCTACACTATTCATTTTGGGTATGGTAGGCTACAACAAGTTGGAAGTGAGAAGGGATTTAACTTTGTTAGTTTACTTATTAAAGGTTTTAAGAGGAATAATTATTAACCCCACTATCCTGTTCAAACGAAAATTAATGGTACCTAGTAATACATTAAGGCGGCGCTGGGGTCGTTTACTGGTAGTTCCAACTTCACGGACCAATCTCTTGTTTGAGAGTGCTTTTGCGCGAGCGTTACGATCTTTGAACCAGATTGCCGATCGCATAGATTTATTCTCATGTTTGCTGGCTGACTTTACAGAATCTTCATTGTATTACTTATGTTATTAAAAAATAGATGTTTCAATGTGTAAAAGAGGAAATGAGAAGATTTATCCAAACTATTTCATACTTATTAGGTTCAATTATAATAATGTATATATATGTGATAGGTATTTTGTAGTAGAATATTTAATAGATGTTTAAGTTTAATATAATCGCATTGGGCTATGCCTGTAATGGTTATGTTATGTAAATAAATAAATAATTGTATGCATGCATTTTGATCTTGCGCATTTTGTAAGTCAATGGAATCAGGATAATATTCATATCTCGTAAAAAAGCAAATAAAGACTACATAATTAATATTTAAGATTATCATTTTCACTTTTGTTAAAGTTATTTTTTATTTCATCATAGTGGATCGTCCCAGCTTCGCACGGGTAGCGTTGTTTTTTTAAATATCTTAGGTTTCTTTCTTCAGTCACTGCTCAAGCATTGTGAAATTCAGCGCAATGTTTTCAATTTATTAAATTTATAGCACTCCCTAAACAGTGTAGTTTGGTGATTTTGAATGCGCTTTAATGAACGGTTCACTATTTCCGTTTAATAGCAAATTTTGGAATAAAACGCTATGAAGTATTTATAACAATGGCTTATTTTATGTATAATTTCGGTGTTTCTCTATCGATTTCTATGATTCTTTTTTTATTGAATAGGTAATGTTACCTTTTTAAATTTGAGAGTGAGTGAGAGGTTTACAAACGTAAGAGTAAACAAATAAATCTATCATGAATTACACGTGTTATTGTAAGTTAACCGTAAAAGAGAGACATAAACTGTCGAGGATTTTTTTTTAGATAATTTTATGAAGAATATTTCCGTCATACATGATTTCTATGTAAGTTTAACCATTAAGGCTGCACACGCGACGGAAGCTTGAAAAATGGAGTAACTTCTCCCGGTTTCCCAAAATTTCCCAAAATTCCCCTTTACTACTCTGCTGGAAAGTATACAAAAACCTGCCCAGGAGTATGAAGAATAATTGTACCAAGTTTCGTTAAAATCCGTCGAGTAGTTTTTGTTTCCATAAGGAACATACAAACCGACAGACAGACAGACAGACAGACAAAAATTTTACTGATAGCATTTTTGGCATCAGTATCGATCACTAATCACCCCCTGATAGTTATTTTGAAATTATATTTCATGTACAGAATTGACCTCTCTACAGATTTATTATAAGAATAGATTTTCGAATTGAATGATACTACAAAATATTAATAATATGAAAAATATATTCGGATGTGAATCTTAGTTGTTATTTTTTATTTTTATGTTCATGGTTCGAATCATTGAACTGATTGAACATGTTGTGCATGGTGTTTTGGTACACCATCTGTTTAAAATCATATTATGTCATAATGTGTTACTGTGTACATGCCTAATAAATGTATGAATAAAAAATATCCATATTCAATAAAATAATAATGATGCCTTATTGTTTTAATATATTTTAAGGTAAGTGCTAAGCGCGTTCTTCAGTCTGACACCTTTTCTCATTTTTGCAGACCTTCAACCTCCAGACACAGACCGACGGTAGACAGCCCAACTCTGAAAGAAGGTACTTCTATTGTGATAAATTTATAGGCATTCAAATGAGCGATTGAAACAATATAATATTTATAATATAACTTTGTAAAGCAGAACTAACTAAACATTAAATTAGACATGTGGGTTTCCTCATTGTGTTTTCCCTTACTTACTTAACTTAAAACTTCGTAGTATGAATACTAAACCATTAAAATAGTTAAAAATCAATATTTTTATCAAATGATCCATTTCATTTTTATTACAGATGTACAAATTTTTTGTTTCAGTTTAGATTCCTTATTAAATTAGAAAAAAGTATAAAAATACAACTGTTTAATTATTTTTTTTAAAGTTTTATTTTAAAGTTTGAACCCTTTTTTTTCAAACTGATTTTAATTTCGTAACAATATTAAAGAAACATTTAAAGCGAGTCAAAATTAATCAGTATTAGAAATAAATAAATCATACATATACACATAAACGAACACACGAATACACACATATATACATATTTTCCTTCATTATCATCATAATATCATCATTCATAGTCTTTCTTTTTGTTCTGTTATAATTTTTTGCTTTTTCTTTCCATGTTTTACGAGACCTGTTTGTAATATTTTGTACGTCTCTTATAAAATTTTTTTCTAATTTACTTACTGTTTTTTCAAGGGCAATAGCCTTAATTTCGTTCCGTTATTATTTTGTAACTTGTGACTATGATCACCTGTCATTGGCTTTTTGAACCAATTGGCCTAGACCTCGCTTTTTTAACATACCCTTTTTATATTATAAATCGATAAAGGACATCAAACTAAACAACTTTGCCCATGGAATGCCTATCTAAAATATTGTAATTTTCAAAATATAATAATAATTAAAAATTGTCGTACCTAGTTCAAACTGAGAATGTATACAATGAGATTCCTTGCTTCAGTGAAAATAAAAAATAAAAAAAAAACATTTGATATATGCTTTTCGCTCTGTAAACAAAAATATAACTTCTTTCTGTATTTTCCAGTTGTATTGATCGTCGTTGAAAAATAATATCATGAAAATAAACCGGTAAGCGAGCGATTGAACTGGAAAATACCGAAAGAGGTTATGTTTTTGTTTACACCATAGATCAAATGTTTTTTTTTTATTTTTTATTTTCACTGAAGCAAGGAATCTCATTGTATACATTCTCAGTTTGAACTAGGTACGACAATTTTTAATTATTATTATATTTTGAAAATTACAATATTTTAGATAAGCATTCCATAGGCAAAGTTGTTAAGTTTGATGTCCTTTATCGATTTATAATATAAAAAGGGTATGTTAAAAAAGCGAGGTCTAGGCCAATTATATGTTCTGTCTGTACCATGTTTGTTGTATACTCTGTTGGTGTTCAATAAAAATAAATAAATAAAAAGTGAGCTATAAAAAGGGAAATTTTATGCACTAAGATGTATAAACATTGTTATGTAATTAGACTTGGTTGTGCATTAAACCACATGTCATTACATTACTTTACAAATCAATTCAGGAAAGAAAAATTTCGAAGTTAAAGACCACTTCATTATTAGATAAGGGCTAACAGGAAGTTTGTGAAAAGACAAATTATTTAGATATATTCCTGAATAATGGCTACTTAAATGTAGATCGACACTTTGTTACTTTAGGTATTTTCTTTATGGATTGTATCTTTTTGGTTTAAAGATAAAGGCTCTAAATTATATTTAAATTAGGGTAAGATACAACGTAAGCGATAGGTTCCACATCTATACTTGATAAATTTTCAATCTATTATTATTTAATTAATAAATGTAGTATTTTAAGTAATTGTTATAATCAAGTTAAAACTACAATTTTAAACAGTATCTAATAATTGTCTACTGTTGTCCATAATAGGTCTAGCCTTAGCTACAGGCAAATAAATAACAAGTAATATAGCTAGATTTTAACTAAATTTAAATCAAAATCTAAGCTGTGTGACTATTAAGCTGTGTAGTGTCGGCATAGAATAGCACTACCCCATTTCTTCCGGTGGGTGTACGTAAGAGGCGACTAACGGTATTGGGGCTTTTAAGGGATATTTGGGCGATGCGGTTGGAGACCCATCACCAACATTTTACCATCTTTTCCCCACTCAGCTTCCCAAAATTGGCTGAGGAATTTCTAATTCCTTAGCTCTGGCTACCCCTTCTAGGGATTTATAGCCGTGAGTATATGTATGTTAAATCAAAATCCTCTTTTTTTTATCAAATGTTGTATGTATGATTATGTAATGAAACATTCCATATAATTTATAAAATCTGTTAAAACCTACTATACCAGGAGAAGTACTCCTGTTTATGGATGCTTCTTGGACTTGTCCAAAGCTTTTGATTTGGTAAGCTATGATGTGTTGTGGCAAAAGCTCCTGGAATCCGGTTTGCCGAGGGAATTGGTCTGTATTTTTCAGTACTGGTACGGACATCAGCACAATGTAGTTAAGTGGGCCGGGGTCTTCTCGGAAGCGTATAGGATGGAGTGCGGCGTCCGGCAGGGAGGATTAAGCTCTCCCCGCCTTTTTAGTATTAACATGGATGCCCTAATCGTAGAGCTCAGCAGGCAACGTGCCGGATGTTTCGTAGAAGATACCTGTATGAACAACCTGAGTTACGCCGATGATATGGTTCTGCTGAGCCCTACGATTGGAGGTCTTAGGAAATTGGTGGCAGTTTGTGAGAGGTATGCTTGCACGCACGGCATCCTGTACAATGTCAAAAAGACTGAACTACTTGTTTTCAAATCTGGAAACAAGCAGACATCCGAGGTTCCTTTGACGTTGTACGGGAAACCAATAAAACGTGTAACATTTTTTAAATATCTCGGTCATTACGTGACGGAGGATCTGAAGGACGATATGGACATGGAGAGGGAACGCAGAGCGCTGTCGGTAAGAGCTAACATGTTGGCCAGGAGATTCGCAGCATGTTCTAAACCAGTACGAATTACCTTATTTAGAGCGTACTGTACATCTTTTTATACCTGCAGTCTCTGGGCCAATTATACGCTTAAGTCCTATAGCGCTCTGCGGGTCCAATATAACAACGCGTTCAGGGCGGTGATGGGTCTGCCGTGGCGATGCAGTGCCTCAGGAATGTTGGCCGAAGCGAGCGTTCCATCCACGTCCGCCATCATCAGGCGGCGCTGCGCCCCGGCGCGCTCGCCAGCATTCGCGTCAGCCCCAACACCGTCCTGGCCACGATCCCTGACAGGTATGATTGTCCCTACGTCCTGCAGTGGATTAGGGTACATTGTGTTAAGGGCGGCAAATGTTGTAAATAATAGTGTTTATATCTAGGGTAGGTACTAACAGTAGACTCTAAGTGTACAGTTACTAACATTTTATGGATTGTAAAGTGATCTGAAATAAAGAATTTATTATATTATTATTATAAAACTATTATTTTATTAATAAATAATAATTCCAGGAATGCGAGCCAAACCGCCGTCTGCTAAAAGAAGAAGAAAGTCCAGCAGAAATAACAATGAGCATCTTACAAGTGATCGGTGAGAATAATTTGAAAATAAAATATATAAAAAAAACTAAGAAATTTTAGGTTTATTATGCATTTTTAGAAAGATAGAAAAAGGAATATTGAGATGGTTTGGGCTTATAGAGAGGATGGATGATAGAAAATTGGTAAAAGGTATCTATAGAGCTAGTGTGGATGGTAATGTTAGTAGAGGACGACCACCGAGAACACACTTGGACCAAATTGAGAGTGTGCTCAAAAAGGCAGGCGTCGGAAGTATGAAGAATAAAAGAGCATGTATAAAAAGATTGGTAGATGTAAACTAAGCTAGAGAGGTTTATCAGCATCGTACGAAGTGGCGATCGATAGTCTCTGCCTACCCCAATGGGGACTAATGGCGTGAGTATATGTATGTAAAGCGAAACTACACAAACAGTTCAAAAAGACGGGTTCACAGTTTGATTACGATCAGTTCGCAGCACTGAGAGCAAAATTGAAATTGGATTTACGGGTCGCCATGGAAAATTTTGAAAATAGGGTACAATTTTTGCTAAGCAAAGAGCCAAAACTATTCTGGTCCATGATTAAATCAAAAACAAAAAATTAAATAGAACAGCTATATGTAGGGGCGGAACTGTACTTTCGAATGAGCAAAGTGTTCAAGCGTTTTCTGAATACTTCAGTTCCGTGTACGCGAAAAATCCTGCGCGCCTCAGTGTCCCGGACGCGATGGCGGCGGAAGCGGCGGCGGCGGGCGCGGCGGCGCGCGTGCATCTCACCGCGCTCAGCCGCGACGACGTGCGCCGCGCGCTGGAGCGTCTTCCAGCCAAGGAGTCGGCCGGGCCGGATGAAACACCAGGGTTAGTAGTTAAAGATTGTCGCGCAGTATTAGAGGAGCCGATATTATTTATTTTTAACTTGTTCCTAGCGGAGGCGACCTTTCCCGACTACTAGAAAGTAACACGCGTTGTACCGGTACCAAAAGGTAAAACTACTTCGGACGTTGCTAGAAGAATATTAAAATAATTTATGTAAGATTTACTATTTACAGACAAATTCAGCTGTGAAAAAACCTGAAATATTTAAAACTCTAGAAAAACAAAGCGTTCGAGACTTACCAATAGTTGATGATTCTTCCAACAGCACTTTTATGATGGATCCAGAGTTCATATCAAATGTACCTAGCGATGCTGAAATAAATATATTTGAAACACCAAAGAAATCTAAACTTGTTAATATCAATAATGATTCAGCCATGGACATTTCTGAACATAACTAAGCGATTAGCATAGATATATTCAAACGATGGTAGACAGCCTAACTCTGAAAGAAGGTACCTATTGCATCAAAACTAATTTGCTTTATTATGACTTTTGCTAACAAATACCAGAATTGAGTTCAGATGCATTCTCTCCGATCAAGTACATTGAAAATAGGATGCGATTGGATGAAAAAGCGTTGGAGATTTTAAGAGACAAGTTTAAGAAACCAAGACCAATGTGTGTTAAAAGGAAAATTGTTGAGTAAGTATAAAAAGTAATAGTATTACTTAACTTAAAACTTTGTAGTATCAATATAAAACCATTCAAATTGTTGAGTATTTTTTTAAATGATACATTTCATTCTGATTACAGATGAACATTCAATCTTTTGCTTCAGGTTCGATTTCTTATTAAAATAGAAAACAGCATAAAATTGTAACAGTTTATTTTAAAATTTTCCTATAATAAAATTATATAACCTTAATAATAAATAAAACCTTTGGAATGGAACTTTGTTTTAGCTCTAGGAAAAACAGTTAAATAGAAGTATATGTTTTAAATAGTATATTTATATAATTTCATTTCCGTAGTACAAGAGATGCTGGTAGAGCAATACAAGACAAGATCGCCAACTAAAAGTTGGGTTTCCCCAAAGAAAGACATTAAAATGGTAATTGTATATGTATATAATACATACATACTTACATATACTCATGGCTGTAATTCCCTAGAAGGGGTAGCCAGAGCCAAGGAATTATAAATTCCTCAGCCACTTTTGGAAGTTGAGTGGGGAAAAGATAGTAAAATAAAGGTTTTTGGTGATGGGTCTCCAACCGCATCGCCCAAAAATCCAATAAAAAGCCCCAATACCCTTAGTCGCTTCTTACGACACCCGTGGGAAGAAAAGGGTAGCAAAATTCTAAGCCGGCACTACACGGCAATATATGCATATATATATATTTACTAATTCCAGTACATACTCGTATATTCGCTGTGTAGTGTCGGCTTAGTATAGCATTTCCCAATGTCTTCCCGTGGGTGCATGTGAGAGCCGCTTAAGGGTGTTGGAGCCTTTTAATGGATGTTTGGGTGATGCGGTTGAAGACCCAACACCAACAACCTTTATTTTATCTGCTTTTCCCTTCCCAACTACCAAAAGTAACTGAGTAGGCAACTTCTAATTCTACCCCTGCTACCCCTTCTAAGGATTTATAGCCGTGAGTACTAATGCTAAAATATTTATTGGGATTGGATTTTTTATTAGTTTGTAATAGTTTAGTGTATATAAAATAATGTAAATGAAATATGAGAAAAAGAAGTTTATTTTCTCATCTTGCTCCACAGAATTATTTCTTTTTCAAATTTAAATATTATTATCATCTAAGAACTGTCTTATACTGGTGCCGTTTATTCTTATTGGGCTAGGCAGGGACTCTCGATCGCCACTTAGATCTTTTAACGCCTCATATTCTATTAGATCGGTAAATAGCAAAAGAAGTTTCACTGATACATGAAGATGAGGGAACAGCAAAGATATACTGGCCAGTACACCCTGCTGTGGACAACTTATAATTTGTATTTATACTTAGTTAGAAAAATACTCCGATACCGCGATGTAGGATTTTTAATGATGCTGCTAGTATGCGAGTGAGTTTGCTGTCTAGAGGTCGCCACAGGCCTCTGCTGTTTATCTCAAAAGCTCTAAAAGCATACACCCTCTGTATCGAACTGTATCCTGAGTTCAAAGTTTAATTAAAATCAATTCAATGGTTTAGGATTCCTTAAAACAAAGACATGTGTTACAAAGGTTACCGTTCAATACCTAATTTATTTAAATATTAGAATAATTTATGTAAGATTTTCTATTTACAGACAAATTCAGCTGTGAAAAATCATGAAATATTTAAAACTCCAGAAAAACAAAGCGTTCGAGACTTACCAATAGTTGATGATTCTTCCAACAGCACTTTTATGATGGATCCAGAGTTCATATCAAATGTACCTAGCGATGATGAAATAAATATATTTGAAACACCAAAGAAATCTAAACTTGTTAATATCAATAATGATTCAGCCATGGACATTTCTGAACATAACGAAGCGATTAGCATAGATATATTCAAACGATGGTAGACAGCCTAACTCTGAAAGAAGGTACCTACGAGGGCTGCTATTTATGTATCCGGAACTGGCCACTTACAGAACAATAATTTAAAAAGTAATTACATCATTTAAAAATAGAACTCTTTAGCTTTAGAATACATTTATTTTTATGTGACTGTCAATTGTTTTCACATCGTAGCGTCATTTTGAAAATTGCGTGTCTTCACCACCATGGATTTAACTCGTGAACATTTTCGTGCCATGATTTTTTACGATTTTCGGCGTGGTCTAACTCAAAAACAGTGCATCGATCAGCTTACTTCAACTTTTGGGGATGAAGCACCCTCAAAGACCACTGTGTATCACTGGTTTAGCGAGTTTAATCGTGGACGATCTAAGCTTACTGATGAAATTAAAGAAGGTCGCCCTAAAACGGTCGTTGTACCTCAAAACATCGATGCTGTCCGGGAACTAATAACTCAAGATCGTCATGTTACATATCGTGAGATAGAGGCATCTCTGGGCATTAGTGTGACGAGCATACATAAGATACTTCATGAACATTTAGCTGTAAAAAAAATTTGCTCCCGTTGGATTCCGCACAACTTGAGTATTGATCAAAAACAGGCTCGTGTCGATTGGTGCAAAGAAATGTTAAAAAAATACAACCGTGGTGCGTCAAAAGCTGTTTATAATATCTACACAGGTGACGAATCTTGGATCTACGCTTATGACCCCGAAACTAAGCAGCAGTCCACGGTGTGGGTGTTCCAAGATGAGCCGAACCCAACAAAAGTTATTCGTGCAAAAAGCACATTGAAGCAAATGGTCGCTTGTTTTTTTGGTATAAATGGCCATGTAGCTACAGTGCCTTTAGAGAATCGTAAAACTGTTAATTCGGAGTGGTATACGACCATTTGTTTGCCGGAAGTCTTTGAACAAATAAGAAAGACTAACCGACAACGTAGAATCATTCTGCATCACGACAATGCTAGCTGTCACAGGTCGGCCGTCACAACTCAGTTTTTAGAAGCTCAAAAGATCGAATTGACAGGTCATCCGCCGTACAGCCCTGATTTGGCACCCAATGATTTTTATTTATTTCCAAATGTGAAGAAAAAATTACGTGGTCAACGTTTTTCGAGCCGCGAAGAGGCAGTCGATGCGTTCAAAATGCACGTTTTGGAGATACCTCAGTCTGAGTGGAAAAAGTGCTATGAAAATTGGTTTCAACGCATGCAAAAGTGTATAGATCTGAGCGGCGAATATTTTGAGAAGCAATAAAACCATATTAATTGATATATGTTTGTTTCTTTTTTTTATTCCGGATACATAAATAGCAGCCCTCGTATTGCATCAAAACTAATTTGCTTTATTATGACTTCTATTGTGATAAATTTATAGGCATTCAAATGAGCGATTGAAACAATATAATATTTATAATATAACTTTGTAAAGCAGAACTAACTAAACATTAAATTAGACATGTGGGTTTCCTCATTGTGTTTTCCCTTACCGTTAATGACCATATTATACAGCATATGAGACATTAACTGCACTGGCTATATACTTAGCCAACACAGACCTTTACTTAATCAACATTATAACCCTCATACCGAAATTTTCAGCTAAAACAATATCAAGTCGACAAGATCTAAATTTGAAAAGTCCTAAGAAGCCTCAAATTGCAGACAAATACCAGAATTGAGTTCAGATGCATTCTCTCCGATCAAGTACATTGAAAGTAGGATGCGATTGGATGAAAAAGCGTTGGAGATTTTAAGAGACAAGTTTAAGAAACCAAGACCAATGTGTGTTAAAAGGAAAATTGTTGAGTAAGTATAAAAAGTAATAGTATTACTTAACTTAAAACTTTGTAGTATCAATATAATACATTTCATTCTGATTACAGATGTACATTCAATCTTTTGCTTCAGGTTCGATTTCTTATTAAAATAGAAAACAGCATAAAATTGTAACAGTTTATTTTAAAATTTTCCTATAATAAAATTATATAACCTTAATAATAAATAAAACCTTTGGAATGGAACTTTGTTTTAGCTCTAGGAAAAACAGTTAAATAGAAATATATGTTTTAAATAGTATATTTATATAATTTCAGTTCCGTAGTACAAGAGATGCTGGTAGAGCAATACAAGGCAAGATCGCCAACTAAAAGTTGGGTTTCCCCAAAGAAAGACATTAAAATGGTAATTGTATATGTATATAATAGATACATACTTACATATACTCATGGCTGTAATTCCCTAGAAGGGGTAGCCAGAGCCAAGGAATTATAAATTCCTCAGCCACTTTTGGAAGTTGAGTGGGGAAAAGATAGTAAAATAAAGGTTTTTGGTGATGGGTCTCCAACCGCATCGCCCAAAAATCCAATAAAAAGCCCCAATACCCTTAGTCGCTTCTTACGACACCCGTGGGAAGAAAAGGGTAGCAAAATTCTAAGCCGGCACTACACGGCAATATATGCATATATATATATTTACTAATTCCAGTACATACTCGTATATTCGCTGTGTAGTGTCGGCTTAGTATAGCATTTCCCAATGTCTTCCCGTGGTTGCATGTGAGAGCCGATTAAGGGTGTTGGAGCCTTTTAATGGATGTTTGGGTGATGCGGTTGAAGACCCAACACCAACAACCTTTATTTTATCTGCTTTTCCCTTCCCAACTACCAAAAGTAACTGAGTAGGCAACTTCTAATTCTACCCCTGCTACCCCTTCTAAGGATTTATAGCCGTGAGTACTAATGCTAAAATATTTATTGGGATTGGATTTTTTATTAGTTTGTAATAGTTTAGTGTATATAAAATAATGTAAATGAAATATGAGAAAAAGAAGTTTATTTTCTCATCTTGCTCCACAGAATTATTTCTTTTTCAAATTTAAATATTATTATCATCTAAGAACTGTCTTATACTGGTGCCGTTTATTCTTATTGGGCTAGGCAGGGACTCTCGATCGCCACTTAGATCTTTTAACGCCTCATATTCTATTAGATCGGTAAATAGCAAAAGAAGTTTCACTGATACATGAAGATGAGGGAACAGCAAAGATATACTGGCCAGTACACCCTGCTGTGGACAACTTATAATTTAGTCCGGTCGACAGGTGGTTTCAGATAGAAAAAGGTCGGAATTTAATGAAACTTGGAGATGTTGTTCAGGGATGGTTAATTAACATTTTGTCAAGTTTTGGACCTCGAGGACCCTGTGCAAAAAGAGGAGGGGGGGGGAGAACTGCAAAAATCTCGACCTTTTGTCAGTTTTTCGTCAATTACCTTTTTTCCTTACATCCTACGACAAAAGCGTTCAGAAACCTTTTGTAGTACGTAAAATTATCTACAATTTGAGTACTCACATATGTCTTTACGTCAATTTCTTACTGAGATATGGCGCTTCGCAGAAAATATTTTTTTCAGAAATTCAGTAAAAATACCTTAAAAAAGCAGAAACCAACCTTATTTCTTATTTTAATAATAATAATTGTTGTTATTATGGTCTGTAATTTTGAAACCCCCCAATCTAAGATCATCTAAGATCTGCTTTCTTGCAGCTGCAAGCTCCGGTGCTACAGCCTTTGCTGCACTTGCAGGAAACAATTTGGAGGATGTTATCTGGCGCAGCATTTTTCGTTGTGGGGATCGGTAGTACCACTCGCGTGGTTAGGCTCCAGCCCCAAACTGATGGGCGAAGTTCATTACCTAACCACGCTTGTACTTGCTGGTAAGTGCGGAGGGAGTGGTAATTGGCAGCGTCCCTTGTCGGTGGTAGGCGGTTTAGTTCCAATTTAGCCTTCGTCACTGATCGTGTAAATAATCGGTACCGCAAGTCGTCAAGGTTGTCATTGTCAATATTGTCTCCATAAATTACTACCAGGAACTTTTCTCCAGCGTCCTTGATTTGCTGAGGAGTAGCGTTTGATGTAAGAAACGGAGCCACTAACTGCAGAGAGGGCGGTATTCTTCATACAGGAGCTGCAAATTTTGTTCTCCCCCAATCCATACGGTGCTGACGTGGTATCACACCCACTCACTGCGTGGAGGAAAAGTATATCTTTGGGAGAACAGGAACTTGGTGAGTAGATGACACTAGGACCACCACCTCTTCCACTTTTCTGAAGATAGATGTTCTTTATGGACATACCCAATGCCGTCAACAGAATAAGTATGTCCACATCTTCAACAATAATAATGACGCTGTCGAATTCGCTAGCTTTGGATATGGCGGTGTTGACGATCAACACGTCGGCGTCTTCACGTGCTTGCTTCACTTCGATACCAGCTCACGCTGAATTTCGGGAAAAAATATTTTCTGCGAAGCGCCATATCTCAGTAAGGAATTGACATACAGACATATGTGAGTACTCAAATTGTAAATAATTTTACGTACTACAAAATGTTTCTGAACGCTTTTGTCGTAGGATGTAAGGAAAAAAGGTAATTGACGAAAAACTGACAAAAGGTCGAGATTTTTGCAGTTCTCCCCCCCCCCCCCTCCTCTTTTTGCACAGGGTTCTCGAGGTCCAAAACTTGACAAAATGTTAATTAACCATCCCTGAACAACATCTCTAAGTTTCATTAAATTCCAACCTTTTTCTACCCAACTCCACTTATTGCGACTTGTCGACCGGACTAATTTGTATTTATACTTAGTTAGAAAAATACTCCGATACCGCGATGTAGGATTTTTAATGATGCTGCTAGTATGTGAGTGAGTTTGCTGTCTAGAGGTCGCCACAGGCCTCTGCTGTTTATCTCAAAAGCTCTAAAAGCATACACCCTCTGTATCGAACTGTATCCTGAGTTCAAAGTTTAATTAAAATCAATTCAATGGTTTAGGATTCCTTAAAACAAAGACATGTGTTACAAAGTTTACCGTTCAATACCTAATTTATTTAAATATTAGAATAATTTATGTAAGATTTTCTATTTACAGACAAATTCAGCTGTGAAAAATCATGAAATATTTAAAACTCCAGAAAAACAAAGCGTTCGAGACTTACCAATAGTTGATGATTCTTCCAACAGCACTTTTATGATGGATCCAGAGTTCATATCAAATGTACCTAGCGATGCTGAAATAAATATATTTGAAACACCAAAGAAATCTAAACTTGTTAATATCAATAATGATTCAGCCATGGACATTTCTGAACATAACGAAGCGATTAGCATAGATATATTCAAACGATGGTAGACAGCCTAACTCTGAAAGAAGGTACCTATTGCATCAAAACTAATTTGCTTTATTATGACTTCTATTGTGATAAATTTATAGGCATTCAAATGAGCGATTGAAACAATATAATATTTATAATATAACTTTGTAAAGCAGAACTAACTAAACATTAAATTAGACATGTGGGTTTCCTCATTGTGTTTTCCCTTACCGTTAATGACCATAGTATACAGCATATGAGACATTAACTGCACTGGCTATATACTTAGCCAACACAGACCTTTACTTAATCAACATGACCGTTACTATTTGAAGTGAATAAGTGAAGGTCCTTAATATTAATTAAAAAAGTGGTATAAAACAGTGAAAAGTGGAAAATTTCTCTGGGATTATTGTTTTTACACCATAACTCATGCCTGCAATTGGAGTGTGTGTTCTGGCGTGTCGTTTGTAAAAGTTAAAAAAACCGTTGGAAAATATGAACTGTGCGGTGTGTACCAGAAAAGTTGATGGGCCTGAGTTGGTGAAGTGTGCGTGTTGCAAAAGTTGTTATCACTATTGCTGTCTTAACATCACATCAGCCCAGTACAGGGAGCACCAGGAGAAGATTAAGAGGTATCAATGCAATGACTGCTTGAATGTGACTCGACGTGTTGTGGTTACGGATGACACCCCGGTTCGGGGTGTAAGACCAAAAGGGTTGGAAGAAAGTGTGGTCAACCTGGATGTGACAACAAACACCTACAATATGTCTTGTGATGATGTTTTACCTACCTCTCCGGAACAGATTGAATCCAGCGGAATTGGGCACTCACTGGATAGCATAATTAAGGCTTTAAACATCACTATTTCAATGAAAATGGAACAAATGGAAGCGAACCTGACAAAATGTATCAAAGATAAATTAGAAGTAGCATTAGAAAATACTCGTCTGCATTTTGAACTTGAGGCCACAAAAGAAAAATGCCTCGAAATGAAGAACGAAATACAGCTCCTAAAACGGAGTTAGAAAATCATAAGGCTAGTTCTAAATTTGTTGTCAATAACCACAATGCTAAGTTGCCCGTGCGCGAGTTTCAAAACATACGGCCGCCATTACCGACGGGTAGCAAGAGCAGCGACTCACTAGATGTAGATGCGCATGCGCCAACGCAGATAGTCGCTGATCAGCCGCTGAGACAGAGACAGGACGATGTCGTCGTCGCGACTGCGAGCAGCTGTGCATCCTATGCTGCTGTGGCCACGAAAAACTCTGGCGGAGCGACAAAAAAATCTATGAACGCGAATCAAATAAATAATGAGGGATGGACCGAAGTAACTTCGAAGAAACGGAAACCCATAAGAACAAATATAATTAAAGGGGGTGGATGTTCTATTGCTGGCATTGAAGGTGTAGAACAAAAAAAGTATATACATGTATGGGGATTGAAAAATACTACAACAGACGAGGTTATGAGACATCACATTGAAAAAATTGTAGGAGCAGGCAAGGAAATAAAGCTGGAAAAAATTAAACATAAGAATGAGAGAGATTATGTTTCATATTTGATAGGTGTGCCGCATTCTAGTTACGAGGAAGTGTGCAATCCAACCCAATGGCCGGTTGATGTGAAAATAGCTGATTGGATCTGGTTTCGTAAACCCCGTACGAAGGAGTAAAACAACGAAAAATATACAAATATTTTACCAGAACGTTAGAGGCCTAAGGACTAAGCTGAAGGATTTTTACAGTAATTTGCTAAATGCCTATTATAATGTGTCTATAAAAAAATATGTCTATTTATGACTCTGAGTTGGTCCCCGCTGGTTACCATGTCCTCCGTTGTGATAGAAACGACGGCCGCAAGCTCGGGGGTGCTATGTTAGTGGCCACGCCCGAATATAAGATCGAACGAGTCGCGCTGCCAGCTGATGTCAACATTGATGAATACTCGTTCGAAATCGGAGCGAGGGTATTTCGAAAAAATAATTTCTTGTTTGTTATATGTGTTATCTATATTCCTCCACGTAGTAATGATTCTAATTATATAAAGTTTTTTGATATTCTCGAAAAAGTATCTTGTAAGTATAGAGACAAAGTATTAATTGTAGGTGATTTCAATCTAAATTCTTCTTCAAGTGAAACTATGAATTACTATGAATATTTTTTAGCTTTCTGCAAATTAAAACAGGAAAATGCTATTTTTAATACAAACAATCGATGTTTGGACTTAGTTCTTTGTCCTTCTAATGCGGATATATCTTGCCAAAAAATATTATTGTCTAAGGAACCGTTAGTAGGTGTAGATGCGCATCACCCTCCTTTAGAAATAACGTTATCTAAATATTTTATTCAGAAAAGTAATGGGGCAGACAGTGGTACAGGGATGCCGTCGGCGACGCCGTGTGGTTCTTTAACGTATAGGTTTGGAGCTCAAGATAAACGAAGGCGCGAGTGGGACTTTAAAAAAGCTAATTTTTCATTGTTATATAATAGATTACTGTTAACCGATTGGACTATGCTCTATGTGATAAAAGATTCTGTAGAAGCTTTAAATTATTTTTATTCAGTATTTAATAGAATTATAGATGACTGTGTACCAATTAAAAAGCGTTATACGGGTTGCCCCAGGTTTTTATATCCTGAGTGGTATACTCCGGAGATTAGACGCGACATATTGCGTATTGCTAGTGGTAACCATGATAAAAGATTGCAATTTTTAATTGCAAAGGAACCTAAGTTGTTTTGGAAATTACATACATAATCTCACGCCGTTAGTTCCCATTGGGGTAGGCAGAGACTATCGATCGCCACTTTGTACGATCCTGGCAAACCTCTCTAGCTTCATTCACATCCATCAATCTTTTCATACATGCTCTTTTATTCTTCGTACTTCGGACACCTGCCTTTTTGAGCACATTTTCTATTTGATCTAAATGTGTCCTCCGAGGTCGTCCTCTACTAACATTACCTTCCACATTGGCTCTATATATCTCTTTCACCACTTTACTGTCATCCATCCTTTTGGAAATTAATAAAAGGTAAAAGGCACAACACCAATAAGGTAAATATTTATAGGAATGGGTCTGAGCTATAGGAGCAAGAGTGTGTAGATTCTTTTTCTAAGTATTTTAGTTCCGTCTACACAAAAAAAGCCGCAAGTCTCAGCATTTCGGATGCGATGAGCGCGGACGTGGCGGCGGCGGGCGTGGCGGCGCGCGTGCACCTCACCGCGCTGACCCGCGACGAGGTGCGCGCGGCGCTGGCGCGGCTGCCGGCCAAAACGTCAGCAGGCGCTGATGGAGTACCGGCATTCGTAGTTAAAGATTGCCGTTCCGTGTTGGAGGAGCCACTTCATTTTATATTTAATTTATGCCTTAGGGAGGCCATATATCCAGAACAATGGAAGACAACGAGAGTTGTACCTGTACCGAAAGGCCCGACCACCGTGGATGTGAGTGACTATCGCCCTATTGCTGTTTTAACAGCTTTTGCCAAAGTTTTTGATTCAGCCCTACAAAGACGTATTTATAGGGAGATTAGTCCTCACATATCCGACAATCAACATGGATTCAGGCCTGGCCATAGCACTACTAGTAACTTAATAAATTTTATGTCTCACGTAACACCTCACGTAGACGCAGGTGAGAATGTAGACGTGGCATACTTTGATTTTAAAAAGGCCTTCGATTTAGTTAATGGAGATATTTATTTAGCAAAGTTGGCCCAAATGGGTTTCACTCCCCAATCGCTGCAATTTATGGCCAGCTACTCTAGTGACAGACGACAATATGTGAGCTTGAACGGTTGTTCTTCTAAAGAATATCCAACAAATTCCGGGGTAAATCAAGGAAGTAATCTGGGTCCTTTAGGTTTCTTAGTTATGATAAATGATTTACCTAATGTTTTGAAAAATGCCACTTGTCTTATGTTTGCCGATGACTTAAAACTTTTTCTTCCCATTGAGTCATACGACAACTGTGAACTTTTACAAAAAGATATTGATAATGTAGTTGAATGGAGTAAGGCTAATAAACTTAATTTGAATTTAGCTAAATGTAGCACCATAACATTAAGCAGAAAGAGGAATCCATATCATTATCAATACTTAATCGATGGCGCAGTGCTGCCGCGAGTTCAGGAAGTGCGGGACCTTGGGGTTAATATCACAGCCGATCTACATTTTCGTAATCACATTGTGAACACGTGTAAGAAAGCCTTTCGTATGCTGGGCTTTGTGCTTCGAACTGTAAAGGGTTTTCAAAACGTTGAAGCCATAAAGGCACTTTATAATGCGTTAGTTAGAAGCATATTAGAATTCAACGCAGTTGTCTGGTCTCCACATGAGGTTAAATATTGCCTTATGTTGGAGAAAATACAAAATAAATTTGTTAGATTTTTGTACTGGAAAATGTACGGAGTTTATCCTTATTACCCCTTGATGTACCCTACTTTATTCGTACTGGGTATGGTGGGGTATAACTCATTGGCTGTGAGAAGAGACTTCGCACTAGTGTCATTTTGTTTTAATATTTTAAGGGGTCTTATTCATAATCCCACAATACTCAGTATCATTCATCTGATTGTTCCATACGAGTCTTTGCGACGGCGCCGCGGCCGACTGCTGGCGACGCCGGCGGCGCGCACTAACTTGCTGCGTGACAGTGCGCTGTCTCGAGCTATCATGTCTCTGAACCAAGTCGCCGAACAAGTAGATATTTACTCATAAATAAAAGATGTTATTAAAGGAAAGAAAAATTTCGACACTGGCGGGGTTTGAACCCGCGACCTTCGGGTATACGCCCCCGTCGCTCTGCCAACTGAGCTACAGTGTCAGTTGGCATCCAGCGCGAAATTTCTCTATCCTTTGTTTCTTTTTTACACGTTTAAGTAGTGTTTGCGTTTCCTACCTCCGAATTTGAATTTAACCCCGCCAGTGTCGAAATTTTTCTTTCCTTTAATAACATCTTTTATTTATGAGTAATAATCCCCACATGAGGAATTCATGTCAAAAAACATAAAATTAAGTAGATACTTTTTCGTGTACTTTAATGGATTTCAGACTAGCGTGTCTAAAAGTGTTATGTTATGGATAGATTTAAGCTCTGTGATTTTACTTTATGAGATTTAAACATTATGTTTAGTTTTTATTTTTTGTTGTCCGTAGAATAGATTGAAAGATATTGTTATTTTGTTAATAAATTGTGTATGTTAAATTGAAACATGAACGAATTAGGTTTATATCTGTAATGTTTATGTTTTTGTAAATAAATAAATAAATAAAACATTATAACCCTCATACCAAAATTTTCAGCTAAAACAATATCAAGTCGACAAGATCTAAATTTGAAAAGTCCTTAGAAGCCTCAAATTGCAGACAAATACCAGAATTGAGTTCAGATGCATTCTCTCCGATCAAGTAAATTGAAAGTAGGATGCGATTGGATGAAAAAGCGTTGGAGATTTTAAGAGACAAGTTTAAGAAACCAAGACCAATGTGTGTTAAAAGGAAAATTGTTGAGTAAGTATAAAAAGTAATAGTATTACTTAACTTAAAACTTTGTAGTATCAATATAATACATTTCATTCTGATTACAGATGTACATTCAATCTTTTGCTTCAGGTTCGATTTCTTATTAAAATAGAAAAGAGCATAAAATTGTAACAGTTTATTTTAAAATTTTCCTATAATAAAATTATATAACCTTAATAATAAATAAAACCTTTGGAATGGAACTTTGTTTTAGCTCTAGGAAAAACAGTTAAATAGAAATATATGTTTTAAATAGTATATTTATATAATTTCAGTTCCGTACTGCAAGAGATGCTGGTAGAGCAAAACAAGACAAGATCGCCAACTAAAAGTTGGGTTTTTCAAAGAAAGACATTAAAATGGTAATTGTATATGTATATAATATAATACATACATACTTACATATACTCATGGCTGTAATTCCCTAGAAGGGGTAGCCAGAGCCAAGGAATTATAAATTCCTCAGCCACTTTTGGAAGTTGAGTGGGGAAAAGATAGTAAAATAAAGGTTTTTGGTGATGGGTCTCCAACCGCAATAAATAATAATAATTTGTTAATATCAATAATGATTCAGCCATGGACATTTCTGAACATAACGAAGCGATTAGCATAGATATATTCAAACGATGGTAGACAGCCTAACTCTGAAAGAAGGTACCTCGGCTGTGTTAAACTTAAAACAAGTATTGGCAAATTTTACAGGAGAGCGAAAAAACATTTTATTTCTATAAATTTAAATATTTCCTAAAATGATTGTCGGATCTTGATGATTTTGGGATATGTCCGACGTGATGTAGTTTCCTAATGAAATTAATATTTTTTTTAACTTGACCTTTACAGTAACGCCAATGCAGAATAAAAATGCTTTTCGCATAGTCTTACCCTATTATTTTTATCGATAGCGCCTTAAATAAGAAGATATTTTGAGTTTTAATAATGTAGAAATAAGGGTCTTTCTATGACGAATCCAACGATGTAAAAAAAAGCAAACGCTCAAAAATCGACATACTTGTTTTTAGCTTAGAGCAGCCGACCTATTGCATCAAAACTAATTTGCTTTATTATGACTTCTATTGTGATAAATTTATAGGCATTCAAATGAGCGATTGAAACAATATAATATTTATAATATAACTTTGTAAAGCAGAACTAACTAAACATTAAATTAGACATGTGGATTTCCTCATTGTGTTTTCCCTTACCGTTAATGACCATAGTATACAGCATATGAGACATTAACTGCACTGGCTATATACTTAGCCAACACAGACCTTTACTTAATCAACATTATAACCCTCATACCAAAATTTTCAGCTAAAACAATATCAAATCGACAAGATCTAAATTTGAAAAGTCCTAAGAAGCCTCAAATTGCAGACAAATACCAGAATTGAGTTCAGATGCATTCTCTCCGATCAAGTAAATTGAAAGTAGGATGCGATTGGATGAAAAAGGGTTGGAGATTTTAGGAGACAAGTTTAAGAAACCAAGACCAATGTGTGATAAAAGGAAAATTGTTGAGTAAGTATAAAAAGTAATAGTATTACTTAACTTAAAACTTTGTAGTATCAATATAAAACCATTCAAATTGTTGAGTATTTTTTTAAATGATACATTTCATTCTGATTACAGATGTACATTCAATCTTTTGCTTCAGGTTCGATTTCTTATTAAAATAGAAAACAGCATAAAATTGTAACTTCAACATTTGCTGAATATGTAGAATTATCAGAAGTAGTAACAGAATTAAATTTTCTCATTTGTGTAATGAATGATGTCTTTACTAAGGTTTGTAAACCAGTTAAAATCTATGAAGATAATTCAGCAGCTGTAGCTATTTCTAAGTATGGAAACTTTGCAAAGAATTCTAATTCTAAGCACATTGCAGTTCAATATCATTTTGTTAATTAAAATGTTTAGCAGGGAAGTATACAAAATAGAGTCAGAAAATAAAATTTCAGATACATTTACAAAACTTGTGGGAAATGTTAAATTCACTAACTTAAAAATGCTTAAAGGAGTATAGTTCCCTAATCGATTATAATTACTGTAGTACTTAAGAAGCTTTGAACTTATGTAAGGAGGCGTGTTCGTGTATATATGTACATTTATATTGGCAACACTGAGTGAAGGAAGGAAGTAAATAAAGACTGACACATACCACACGTTAAGAAATGTAGCTTAGAGAAAAACTTGTAACCAAAATTAAACGGTTCTTTTATTAAATAAAAACAAAGTTAAAACAAGGTTAATTGGAATACTTCCAATTAATTATTTAACAGAAACATTGTAGTAATAAAAATATTTTAGATACATGGAACATCCATCGCGAATATTATCATTTCTCTGTTCCCAAAATCGATTAGAATTAGAATCGAATACAACTATCTGTGTAGGTACAACACATTTTGCTTAAAATGACAGAAATATGACAATAGCTACCGTACCGTGTAGCTGATTGACAGGTGAAAATATTGTTCATTTTGATGTTCATTGCGTGTTTTAATAGACAAGCCATACTAGATAGCTTTGTAATAAAAGCGGCAATGTATTATAAATTAAGCGATACACACTCGTTTAAAAGTTTTTCAGTGTAAAACCACAACGAACACGAAATAATTGATTTTGCAATAAAAACCACATAATCTAATAATAAAGTGACCTACCGATGAAAGGAAATCTTTCTATTAATTAGTCCCGCTTTGTTTAGATAGTTTTTGCAACTCAATACGGCACAATTAGGCATTTTTTATATTTAGCTTGACATCTGTCACCGAGAACGTTCGAGCACGGACTCAATCAAATGGCGATAAACTAAGATAATTTTACTCAGTTTTTACGCGCGAAGTACATGCACTTGCGGCATCTATTCAAATACATGTCTGTGAGCATTTCCCAATGTCTTCCCGTGGGTGCATGTGAGAGCCGCTTAAGGGTGTTGGAGCCTTTTAATGGATGTTTGGGTGATGCGGTTGAAGACCCAACACCAACAACCTTTATTTTATCTGCTTTTCCCTTCCCAACTACCAAAAGTAACTGAGTAGGCAACTTCTAATTCTACCCCTGCTACCCCTTCTAAGGATTTATAGCCGTGAGTACTAATGCTAAAATATTTATTGGGATTGGATTTTTTATCAGTTTGTAATAGTTTAGTGTATAAAAAATAACTAGCTGACCCCACAGACTTCGTACTGTCAAAAGTGTAGACTTTCACGTCGTTAAACTGAAATATTTAACTGACCTGTTGAGGGTCTCTGTCATGCGATGAGAAAAAAGGTGTTTTTCATAGTGTCCTCACAATTTTTTCACTTTATAAATTTTAAGTTTATAAGTATAGTAGTTTCGGCTGAGCATTGATTCTTAGTCTGTTTAACCATTTTTTAAGAAAATTTATTGATCTCTTAATTTTTCTGGGATAAAAAGTGTCCTATTGTGTTAATTGGGATCATTATCTGGCTTCCTGTAAATTTTATTTTAAATACGTTCTGTGAATTAGTCTTCATTTAGCTACAAACACACAAACATCTAAACTTTCACATTTATAATATTAATAGGATAAGGCTTAAACATAAACTTCTCGCGCAGGTGACCTCGCTCGCCGGCCAGCGCAGCGTCTTGTCTTGCGCTTCACGCACGCGTGTAAATTTTGTTACGGAGTAATTTAAAAATTGTATTATCTTCTAAGATGTTTATTTAAATTAAGTGATGTCAAGGACAATTTTGTTCTCAATTAAATACTCTCAATCGACAACATATTTATTTGGATAAAGATTAATATTATGTTGATAAAACATTATGGCAATTAGGCATTAAATTCGACCAAATTTATTTACCATAAAAATGGTTATAGTAAGTGAAACTTAAAAGTTAGACATATACTGTCGCGGGCATTTTTTTGATCATTTACAGAGAAATAATTCTTTAATACATTTTTTTTGGGTAACTTAAACCGTTTCCGCAGCGCACACAACGGAAGCCTTAGTATGAATAATTATCCCCGTTTTTGCAACATTATTCGCTGATAGTTTGCTCCTGTTGGTCGCAGCGTGATGATATATAGCCTAAAACCTTCCTCAATAAATGGACTATCCAACACAAAAAGAATTTTTCAATTTGATTGGGTAGTTCCTGAGATCCTAGCGTTCAAACAAACAAACTCTTCAGCTTTATAATATTAGTATAGATGTAAATGAAATATGAGAAAAAGAAGTTTATTTTCTCATCTTGCTCCACAGAATTATTTCTTTTTCAAATTTAAATATTATTATCATCTAAGAACTGTCTTATACTGGTGCCGTTTATTCACATTGGGCTAGGCAGGGACTATCGATCGCCACTTAGATCTTTTAACGCCTCATATTCTATTAGATCGGTAAATAGCAAAAGAAGTTTCACTGATACATGAAGATGAGGGAACAGCAAAGATATACTGGCCAGTACACCCTGCTGTGGACAACTTATAATTTGTATTTATACTTAGTTAGAAAAATTCTCCGATACCGCGATGTAGGATTTTTAATGATGCTGCTAGTATGCGAGTGAGTTTGCTGTCTAGAGTCGCCACAGGCCTCTGCTGTTTATCTCAAAAGCTCTAAAAGCATACACCCTCTGTATCGAACTGTATCCTGAGTTCAAAGTTTAATTAAAATCAATTCAATGGTTTAGGATTCCTTAAAACAAAGACATGTGTTACAAAGTTTACCGTTCAATACCTAATTTATTTAAATATTAGAATAATTTATGTAAGATTTTCTATTTACAGCTGTGAAAAATCATGAAATATTTAAAACTCCAGAAAAACAAAGCGTTCGAGACTTACCAATAGTTGATGATTCTTCCAACAGCACTTTTATGATGGATCCAGAGTTCATATCAAATGTACCTAGCGATGCTGAAATAAATATATTTGAAACACCAAAGAAATCTAAACTTGTTAATATCAATAATGATTCAGCCATGGACATTTCTGAACATAACGAAGCGATTAGCATAGATATATTCAAACGATGGTAGACAGCCTAACTCTGAAAGAAGGTACCTATTGCATCAAAACTAATTTGCTTTATTATGACTTCTATTGTGATAAATTTATAGGCATTCAAATGAGCGATTGAAACAATATAATATTTATAATATAACTTTTGTAAAGCAGAACTAACTAAACATTAAATTAGACATGTGGGTTTCCTCATTGTGTTTTCCCTTACCGTTAATGACCATAGTATACAGCATATGAGACATTAACTGCACTGGCTATATACTTAGCCAACACAGACCTTTACTTAATCAACATTATAACCCTCATACCAAAATTTTCAGCTAAAACAATATCAAATCGACAAGATCTAAATTTGAAAAGTCCTTAGAAGCCTCAAATTGCAGACAAATACCAGAATTGAGTTCAGATGCATTCTCTCCGATCAAGTAAATTGAAAGTAGGATGCGATTGGATGAAAAAGCGTTGGAGATTTTAGGAGACAAGTTTAAGAAACCAAGACCAATGTGTGTTAAAAGGAAAATTGTTGAGTAAGTATAAAAAGTAATAGTATTACTTAACTTAAAACTTTGTAGTATCAATATAATACATTTCATTCTGATTACAGATGTACATTCAATCTTTTGCTTCAGGTTCGATTTCTTATTAAAATAGAAAAGAGCATAAAATTGTAACAGTTTATTTTAAAATTTTCCTATAATAAAATTATATAACCTTAATAATAAATAAAACCTTTGGAATGGAACTTTGTTTTAGCTCTAGGAAAAACAGTTAAATAGAAGTATATGTTTTAAATACTATATTTATATAATTTAAGTTCCGTACTGCAAGAGATGCTGGTAGAGCAATACAAGACAAGATCGCCAACTAAAAGTTGGGTTTCTCAAAGAAAGACATTAAAATGGTAATTGTATATGTGTATAATATAATACATACATACTTACATATACTCATGGCTGTAATTCCCTAGAAGTGGTAGCCAGAGCCAAGGAATTATAAATTCCTCAGCCACTTTTGGAAGTTGAGTGGGGAAAAGATAGTAAAATAAAGATTTTTGGTGATGGGTCTCCAACCGCATCGCCCAAAAATCCAATAAAAAGCCCCAGTACCCTTAGTCGCTTCTTACGACACCCGTGGGAAGAAAAGGGTAGCAAAATTCTAAGCCGGCACTACACGGCAATATAGGCATATATATATTTACTAATTCCAGTACGTACTCGTATAATTCGCTGTGTAGTGTCGGCTTAGTATAGCATTTCCCAATGTCTTCCCGTGGGTGCATGTGAGAGCCGCTTAATGGTGTTGGAGCCTTTTAATGGATGTTTGGGTGATGCGGTTGAAGACCCAACACCAACAACCTTTATTTTATCTGCTTTTCCCTTCCCAACTACCAAAAGTAACTGAGTAGGCAACTTCTAATTCTACCCCTGCTACCCCTTCTAAGGATTTATAGCCGTGAGTACTAATGCTAAAATATTTATTGGGATTGGATTTTTTATCAGTTTGTAATAGTTTAGTGTATAAAAAATAACTAGCTGACCCCACAGACTTCGTACTGTCAAAAGTGTAGACTTTCACGTCGTTAAACTGAAATATTTAACTGACCTGTTGAGGGTCTCTGTCATGCGATGAGAAAAAAGGTGTTTTTCATAGTGTCCTCACAATTTTTTCACTTTATAAATTTTAAGTTTATAAGTATAGTAGTTTCGGCTGAGCATTGATTCTTAGTCTGTTTAACCATTTTTTAAGAAAA
Source organism: Bedellia somnulentella (assembly GCA_963576735.1). NCBI lineage: Eukaryota > Metazoa > Arthropoda > Insecta > Lepidoptera > Bedelliidae > Bedellia > Bedellia somnulentella. Next base: position 7,606,329 of record OY755170.1, read on the forward strand.
TTTATTGATCTCTTAATTTTTCTGGGATAAAAAGTGTCCTATTGTGTTAATGAGAGGTTTTCCTTTTTTTCTTTTTTTCTTCTTCCCTGTTCTCAGGATAGATGGCGCCAGACTTGCTATGTTACTGGTAGGAACGGAACGTCACACCGTTTTTCACACTTGGATGTAATGATATCGTAAAACGGAACGTACATAAAAACGTTCTGATTTGAAAGTCTAAATAAATATCAGTTTAAGCCAAGATAGCTTAAAAGTAAATAAACAAAGACGGTATTTATATTTAACATTCTTTTTGTTGTTTTTACTCGCCAAAAAGTTACTCTATGGTGATGTGACACATGTTTTTAAAGTTGACATTGGCGAAATTATTGTGGCAACACGATTAAGGCCACGAAGAAAAAATTTAACTCAGTAACGTAGTTACATCAACGCCATCTACAGAACTCTAGGAAACTATGTTGTTTTTTTATTTCTCAAAAAGAAAACCTCCCATTGGGATCATTATCTGGCTTCCTCTAAATTTTATTTTAAATACGTTCTGTGAATTAGTCTTCGTTTAGCTACAAACACACAAACATCTAAACTTTCACATTTATAATATTCATAGGGTAAGGCTAAAACATAAACTTCTCGCGCAGGTGACCTCGCTCGCCGGCCAGCGCAGCGTCTTGTCTTGCGCTTCACGCACGCGTGTAAATTTTGTTACGGAGTAATTTAAAAATTGTATTATCTTCTAAGATGTTTATTTAAATTAAGTGATGTCAAGGACAATTTTGTTCTCAATTAAATACTCTCAATCGACAACATATTTATTTGGATAAAGATTAATATTATGTTGATAAAACATTATGGCAATTATGCATTAAATTCGACCAAATTTATTTACCATAAAAATGGTTATAGTAAGTGAAACTTAAAAGTTAGACATATACTGTCGCGGGCATTTTTTTGATCATTTACATAGAAATAATTCTTTAATACATTTTTTTTGGGTAACTTAAACCGTTTACGCAGCGCACACAACGGAAGCCTTAGTATGAATAATTATCCCCGTTTTTGCAACATTATTCGCTGATAGTTTGCTCCTGTTGGTCGCAGCGTGATGATATATAGCCTAAAACCTTCCTCAACAAATGGACTATCCAACACAAAAAGAATTTTTCAATTTGATTGGGTAGTTCCTGAGATCCTAGCGTTCAAACAAACAAACTCTTCAGCTTTATAATATTAGTATAGATGTAAATGAAATATGAGAAAAAGAAGTTTATTTCCTCATCTTGCTCCACAGAATTATTTCTTTTTCAAATTTAAATATTATTATCATCTAAGAACTGTCTTATACTGGTGCCGTTTATTCACATTGGGCTAGGCAGGGACTATCGATCGCCACTTAGATCTTTTAACGCCTCATATTCTATTAGATCGGTAAATAGCAAAAGAAGTTTCACTGATACATGAAGATGAGGGAACAGCAAAGATATACTGGCCAGTACACCCTGCTGTGGACAACTTATAATTTGTATTTATACTTAGTTAGAAAAATACTCCGATACCGCGATGTAGGATTTTTAATGATGCTGCTAGTATGCGAGTGAGTTTGCTGTCTAGAGGTCGCCACAGGCCTCTGCTGTTTATCTCAAAAGCTCTAAAAGCATACACCCTCTGTATCGAACTGTATCCTGAGTTCAAAGTTTAATTAAAATCAATTCAATGGTTTAGGATTCCTTAAAACAAAGACATGTGTTACAAAGTTTACCGTTCAATACCTAATTTATTTAAATATTAGAATAATTTATGTAAGATTTTCTATTTACAGACAAATTCAGCTGTGAAAAATCATGAAAAATTTAAAACTCCAGAAAAACAAAGCGTTCGAGACTTACCAATAGTTGATGATTCTTCCAACAGCACTTTTATGATGGATCCAGAGTTCATATCAAATGTACCTAGCGATGCTGAAATAAATATATTTGAAACACCAAAGAAATCTAAACTTGTTAATATCAATAATGATTCAGCCATGGACATTTCTGAAAATAACGAAGCGATTAGCATAGATATATTCAAACGATGGTAGACAGCCTAACTCTGAAAGAAGGTACCTATTGCATCAAAACTAATTTGCTTTATTATGACTTCTATTGTGATAAATTTATAGGCATTCAAATGAGCGATTGAAACAATATAATATTTATAATATAACTTTGTAAAGCAGAACTAACTAAACATTAAATTAGACATGTGGGTTTCCTCATTGTGTTTTCCCTTACCGTTAATGACCATAGTATACAGCATATGAGACATTAACTGCACTGGCTATATACTTAGCCAACACAGACCTTTACTTAATCAACATTATAACCCTCATACCAAAATTTTCAGCTAAAACAATATCAAGTCGACAAGATCTAAATTTGAAAAGTCCTAAGAAGCCTCAAATTGCAGACAAATACCAGAATTGAGTTCAGATGCATTCTCTCCGATCAAGTAAATTGAAAGTAGGATGCGATTGGATGAAAAAGCGTTGGAGATTTTAGGAGACAAGTTTAAGAAACCAAGACCAATGTGTGTTAAAAGGAAAATTGTTGAGTAAGTATAAAAAGTAATAGTATTACTTAACTTAAAACTTTGTAGTATCAATATAATACATTTCATTCTGATTACAGATGTACATTCAATCTTTTGCTTCAGGTTCGATTTCTTATTAAAATAGAAAAGAGCATAAAATTGTAACAGTTTATTTTAAAATTTTCCTATAATAAAATTATATAACCTTAATAATAAATAAAACCTTTGGAATGGAACTTTGTTTTAGCTCTAGGAAAAACAGTTAAATAGAAGTATATGTTTTAAATACTATATTTATATAATTTAAGTTCCGTACTGCAAGAGATGCTGGTAGAGCAATACAAGACAAGATCGCCAACTAAAAGTTGGGTTTCTCAAAGAAAGACATTAAAATGGTAATTGTATATGTGTATAATATAATACATACATACTTACATATACTCATGGCTGTAATTCCCTAGAAGTGGTAGCCAGAGCCAAGGAATTATAAATTCCTCAGCCACTTTTGGAAGTTGAGTGGGGAAAAGATAGTAAAATAAAGATTTTTGGTGATGGGTCTCCAACCGCATCGCCCAAAAATCCAATAAAAAGCCCCAGTACCCTTAGTCGCTTCTTACGACACCCGTGGGAAGAAAAGGGTAGCAAAATTCTAAGCCGGCACTACACGGCAATATAGGCATATATATATTTACTAATTCCAGTACGTACTCGTATAATTCGCTGTGTAGTGTCGGCTTAGTATAGCATTTCCCAATGTCTTCCCGTGGGTGCATGTGAGAGCCGCTTAATGGTGTTGGAGCCTTTTAATGGATGTTTGGGTGATGCGGTTGAAGACCCAACACCAACAACCTTTATTTTATCTGCTTTTCCCTTCCCAACTACCAAAAGTAACTGAGTAGGCAACTTCTAATTCTACCCCTGCTACCCCTTCTAAGGATTTATAGCCGTGAGTACTAATGCTAAAATATTTATTGGGATTGGATTTTTTATCAGTTTGTAATAGTTTAGTGTATAAAAAATAACTAGCTGACCCCACAGACTTCGTACTGTCAAAAGTGTAGACTTTCACGTCGTTAAACTGAAATATTTAACTGACCTGTTGAGGGTCTCTGTCATGCGATGAGAAAAAAGGTGTTTTTCATAGTGTCCTCACAATTTTTTCACTTTATAAATTTTAAGTTTATAAGTATAGTAGTTTCGGCTGAGCATTGATTCTTAGTCTGTTTAACCATTTTTTAAGAAAATTTATTGATCTCTTAATTTTTCTGGGATAAAAAGTGTCCTATTGTGTTAATGAGAGGTTTTCCTTTTTTTCTTTTTTTCTTCTTCCCTGTTCTCAGGATAGATGGCGCCAGACTTGCTATGTTACTGGTAGGAACGGAACGTCACACCGTTTTTCACACTTGGATGTAATGATATCGTAAAACGGAACGTACATAAAAACGTTCTGATTTGAAAGTCTAAATAAATATCAGTTTAAGCCAAGATAGCTTAAAAGTAAATAAACAAAGACGGTATTTATATTTAACATTCTTTTTGTTGTTTTTACTCGCCAAAAAGTTACTCTATGGTGATGTGACACATGTTTTTAAAGTTGACATTGGCGAAATTATTGTGGCAACACGATTAAGGCCACGAAGAAAAAATTTAACTCAGTAACGTAGTTACATCAACGCCATCTACAGAACTCTAGGAAACTATGTTGTTTTTTTATTTCTCAAAAAGAAAACCTCCCATTGGGATCATTATCTGGCTTCCTCTAAATTTTATTTTAAATACGTTCTGTGAATTAGTCTTCGTTTAGCTACAAACACACAAACATCTAAACTTTCACATTTATAATATTCATAGGGTAAGGCTAAAACATAAACTTCTCGCGCAGGTGACCTCGCTCGCCGGCCAGCGCAGCGTCTTGTCTTGCGCTTCACGCACGCGTGTAAATTTTGTTACGGAGTAATTTAAAAATTGTATTATCTTCTAAGATGTTTATTTAAATTAAGTGATGTCAAGGACAATTTTGTTCTCAATTAAATACTCTCAATCGACAACATATTTATTTGGATAAAGATTAATATTATGTTGATAAAACATTATGGCAATTATGCATTAAATTCGACCAAATTTATTTACCATAAAAATGGTTATAGTAAGTGAAACTTAAAAGTTAGACATATACTGTCGCGGGCATTTTTTTGATCATTTACATAGAAATAATTCTTTAATACATTTTTTTTGGGTAACTTAAACCGTTTACGCAGCGCACACAACGGAAGCCTTAGTATGAATAATTATCCCCGTTTTTGCAACATTATTCGCTGATAGTTTGCTCCTGTTGGTCGCAGCGTGATGATATATAGCCTAAAACCTTCCTCAACAAATGGACTATCCAACACAAAAAGAATTTTTCAATTTGATTGGGTAGTTCCTGAGATCCTAGCGTTCAAACAAACAAACTCTTCAGCTTTATAATATTAGTATAGATGTAAATGAAATATGAGAAAAAGAAGTTTATTTCCTCATCTTGCTCCACAGAATTATTTCTTTTTCAAATTTAAATATTATTATCATCTAAGAACTGTCTTATACTGGTGCCGTTTATTCACATTGGGCTAGGCAGGGACTATCGATCGCCACTTAGATCTTTTAACGCCTCATATTCTACTAGATCGGTAAATAGCAAAAGAAGTTTCACTGATACATGAAGATGAGGGAACAGCAAAGATATACTGGCCAGTACACCCTGCTGTGGACAACTTATAATTTGTATTTATACTTAGTTAGAAAAATACTCCGATACCGCGATGTAGGATTTTTAATGATGCTGCTAGTATGCGAGTGAGTTTGCTGTCTAGAGGTCGCCACAGGCCTCTGCTGTTTATCTCAAAAGCTCTAAAAGCATACACCCTCTGTATCGAACTGTATCCTGAGTTCAAAGTTTAATTAAAATCAATTCAATGGTTTAGGGCCGGCGCTCACTGCCGGCATGGCATGGCAAAGCATTTCGGTACAGATATAGCATTTTTAATCTTATTACCATCAGTATAAAATTCATTTTACTTTATTTTGACACAACGATGCCGACGTTCTGTCCTACCGCGGCCTCCCTCGGCATCGTTGTGTCAAAATGAATTCTATACGCATGGTAATAAGATTAAAAATGCTATATCTGTACCGAAATGCTTTGCCATGCCATGCCGGCAGTGAGCGCCGGCCCTTAGGATTCCTTAAAACAAAGACATGTGTTACAAAGTTTACCGTTCAATACCTAATTTATTTAAATATTAGAATAATTTATGTAAGATTTTCTATTTACAGACAAATTCAGCTGTGAAAAATCATGAAAAATTTAAAACTCCAGAAAAACAAAGCGTTCGAGACTTACCAATAGTTGATGATTCTTCCAACAGCACTTTTATGATGGATCCAGAGTTCATATCAAATGTACCTAGCGATGCTGAAATAAATATATTTGAAACACCAAAGAAATCTAAACTTGTTAATATCAATAATGATTCAGCCATGGACATTTCTGAACATAACGAAGCGATTAGCATAGATATATTCAAACGATGGTAGACAGCCTAACTCTGAAAGAAGGTACCTATTGCATCAAAACTAATTTGCTTTATTATGACTTCTATTGTGATAAATTTATAGGCATTCAAATGAGCGATTGAAACAATATAATATTTATAATATAACTTTGTAAAGCAGAACTAACTAAACATTAAATTAGACATGTGGGTTTCCTCATTGTGTTTTCCCTTACCGTTAATGACCATAGTATACAGCATATGAGACATTAACTGCACTGGCTATATACTTAGCCAACACAGACCTTTACTTAATCAACATTATAACCCTCATACCAAAATTTTCAGCTAAAACAATATCAAATCGACAAGATCTAAATTTGAAAAGTCCTTAGAAGCCTCAAATTGCAGACAAATACCAGAATTGAGTTCAGATGCATTCTCTCCGATCAAGTAAATTGAAAGTAGGATGCGATTGGATGAAAAAGCGTTGGAGATTTTAGGAGACAAGTTTAAGAAACCAAGACCAATGTGTGTTAAAAGGAAAATTGTTGAGTAAGTATAAAAAGTAATAGTATTACTTAACTTAAAACTTTGTAGTATCAATATAATACATTTCATTCTGATTAAAGATGTACATTCAATCTTTTGCTTCAGGTTCGATTTCTTATTAAAATAGAAAACAGCATAAAATTGTAACAGTTTATTTTAAAATTTTCCTATAATAAAATTATATAACCTTAATAATAAATAAAACCTTTGGAATGGAACTTTGTTTTAGCTCTAGGAAAAACAGTTAAATAGAAGTATATGTTTTAAATAGTATATTTATATAATTTCATTTCCGTAGTACAAGAGATGCTGGTAGAGCAATACAAGACAAGATCGCCAACTAAAAGTTGGGTTTCCCCAAAGAAAGACATTAAAATGGTAATTGTATATGTATATAATACATACATACTTACATATACTCATGGCTGTAATTCCCTAGAAGGGGTAGCCAGAGCCAAGGAATTATAAATTCCTCAGGCACTTTTGGAAGTTGAGTGGGGAAAAGATAGTAAATAAAGTTTTTTGGTGATGGGTCTCCAACCGCATCGCCCAAAAATCCAATAAAAAGCCCCAGTACCCTTAGTCGCTTCCTTCGACACCCGTGGGAAGAAAAGGGTAGCAAAATTCTAAGCCGGCACTACACGGCAATATAGGCATATATATATTTACTAATTCCAGTACATACTCGTATAATTCGCTGTGTAGTGTCGGCTTAGTATAGCATTTCCCAATGTCTTCCCGTGGGTGCATGTGAGAGCCGCTTAAGGGTGTTGGAGCCTTTTAATGGATGTTTGGGTGATGCGGTTGAAGACCCAACACCTACAACCATTATTTTATCTGCTTTTCCCTTCCCAACTACCAAAAGTAACTGAGTAGGCAACTTCTAATTCTACCCCTGCTACCCCTTCTAAGGATTTATAGCCGTGAGTACTAATGCTAAAATATTTATTGGGATTGGATTTTTTATTAATTTGTAATAGTTTAGTGTATATAAAATAATGTAAATGAAATATGAGAAAAAGAAGTTTATTTTCTCATCTTGCTCCACAGAATTATTTCTTTTTCAAATTTAAATATTATTATCATCTAAGAACTGTCTTATACTGGTGCCGTTTATTCACATTGGGCTAGGCAGGGACTATCGATCACCACTTAGATCTTTTAACGCCTCATATTCTATTAGATCGGTAAATAGCAAAAGAAGTTTCACTGATACATGAAGATGAGGGAACAGCAAAGATATACTGGCCAGTACACCCTGCTGTGGACAACTTATAATTTGTATTTATACTTAGTTAGAAAAATACTCCGATACCGCGATGTAGGATTTTTAATGATGCTGCTAGTATGCGAGTGAGTTTGCTGTCTAGAGGTCGCCACAGGCCTCTGCTGTTTATCTCAAAAGCTCTAAAAGCATACACCCTCTGTATCGAACTGTATCCTGAGTTCAAAGTTTAATTAAAACCAATTCAATGGTTTAGGATTCCTTAAAACAAAGACATGTGTTACAAAGTTTACCGTTCAACACCTAATTTATTTAAATATTAGAATAATTTATGTAAGATTTTCTATTTACAGACAAATTCAGCTGTGAAAAATCATGAAATATTTAAAACTCCAGAAAAACAAAGCGTTCGAGACTTACCAATAGTTGATGATTCTTCCAACAGCACTTTTATGATGGATCCAGAGTTCATATCAAATGTACCTAGCGATGATGAAATAAATATATTTGAAACACCAAAGAAATCTAAACTTGTTAATATCAATAATGATTCAGCCATGGACATTTCTGAACATAACGAAGCGATTAGCATAGATATATTCAAAAGTGATACAGTTATTGAAAATAACTGTTCAATCAATAAAAAATGTTATACCTATATGGAAAATTTCAAGAATCAGTACTTAAATTAAGTATCAAATCACATATGTAGCTTCAATCATAAGCATGAAGATAAGAATGCTAACATTTCAAAGCTAAAAATCGGAAATCGGAAAAGGAAAGAAAATGTTTGCCAACCGGATGGGCTGAAAAAATCTAAATCCAGAACCAAAAAGAAAAAAGGGAAGAAAAACAAAATGGCGTCCAAAGACAAATGTCAGTTAAAATTAAAATCCAAAAATTCGGTCAAAATCTTTGAGTAGTGAAATATATGGAGATAACATAAAGTACATAAAATCCTGCCTATTTTTGAAACCAAAATGGCCGACTAGTGTTGGCCAGTGATTGATACTTTTTATCGATAATATTATAGCTGAAGAATTTGGTCGTGCTAACCCTAGGATCTAGAAAAAAATTATAGATATTTAGATTTCTGCATTGGGTGGTCCATTAACATAAAAATGGTTATTACGATTCATGCTTCGAAAAAACTTACAGTATTTGCTGAAACATAGTAGCTATGGCTAGTACACGTATTTTTTATAAAGAAGAAGTCTCTTTCTCATGTTAAATCTGATACAGCCTAAATCATGCAATCCGTACATGTGACGTTGAGGGCGTAAAGCCAGTAACTAATTAAAAAAAACGAGCGCTTGCTTTGTAAATAGTGGGTTTACTGTTTTTTATTCTATTAACCTTCATTTATTGCGCCAATTGTTGGCTTGTCAAAAACCAGAATGAACAGCAGTGTTAACAGAAATGGCCATTTCAAGAAATAAAATATTTGTATTTGTTCTTATCACTTATTATTATAGAAATATTAATAATTAAGTCTTAATAATTAAAAATTAACACTTTATTCTCACTTCTGGACATATAAAAATACTTAAAAAATATTTAAAAGCAAACCTAAAACTACTTATGTAACAGGTAACAAAAGTAATTTAAAAAAAAACAAATTATACTAAAACCTTTCAGTTAAAAAATATAATTTAACTTTATTAAATAAATCTCACTGTCTAAAATCATGTTCCATTTAACAAAAATATCTAGCTTATCTATATATATTAATATTTTCCTTTCCGATTGCTTCTAGCCATTTTCGCCTTTTGGATTCATTTTTGGGGAGTCTGAAACAAGTAGGTTTTTTTCATATAATATCGATATAATACATCGACAATAATAAAAAAACATCCCTATCTTGAACATAACCTTAAACTTAAATTCAATAAATCTATATCTATAAGTATTGAAAACTCTGTAAATACACTTCACTCTATAAAATTCAGGTATACCATTAAAGTAGGATGAGCTATAAATGCTTTATGAGTCTGCTATATGATGCTATAAAGAATAAAATCACAATAATAATAGTCGATTTATTAGTTTTCCCATTTCTTACCGGTGAATTGTTAAATTAGGTCGAGGCCTGCTTAAGTATGCTCCACAGGTCAGAATAGAACACTTCACCATTTTTAACAGAATTTCAGCACTATACCACTGTTTATTTCACAATTAATTGTAATTTTTCTACAAAATTTCAATGTTTACAAACAAATCAATCCATAGACAACAAAAAACTTTGAAACTAAAATGGCGGATTCATCCACGAATTCTATATATAGTTATGTATAAGATTCTTGTGGCCAGCATTATTAAAATGGTGTTGTTCTTAATGACACCCACAACAATACTATCATCAGACAGAGACAACAATAGCTAATCATTTCGTCAAACACAATTTTGACAGAAAAGTTTATATAGAATATTATGTGATCTCCATATACTTCACTACTCAAAGGTCAAAATTAAATTAAGTAACAATATAGATTCGAGTAAAAATAATAAGCAAAAGAATAGAGTGTAAATTAAAAACCATGGAATGAATTTAAAACATAAATGTAAGTCAGCATAAAAAAAACAAAATGTAAGAAAAATAAGTCTATCAGTCCTAACTCAGGGTTAAAACACTCTATATTGAACTTCGATACAACATCACCCAATCATTTTGTAGTAACTAACATATTATCGCCAAGAATGAAATGCGTGAGGAAAAAAAACAAACAGGCTCACTTAAACAAACGTCTTTATTTAGCTTTTTTAAACCACGAACTTAAATAAGCAAATTGGCTAAGAATAACCAAATAAATTTTTAATATATAAGAATAACGTATCACTTACTTTAATGATAATGTGTGTTATGATGAGTGTGAGTTGCTTATAACTTTATATTCTCAGACCAACTAGAACGGGACACGCCTTACAAGGCGTTACCCCTCTGTCAAAGGATCATGAGTCCGTATCTAGTCCATTTGTAAAAACTACTTCAACCGCAATTTTTAAATCATTTTACCGTGTCCGTGGTAGTCAAAAGTGCTCTCGGAAAAATGCCTATTTATGCAGTATATTGCTGTAAAAGAAATCAAGCTCATCAAAATGCTCATCAAAGATGGTATATCTTTTCATCTTTATGCATATTTTTCCCAATATTTCCATTGAATTAATTTTTAAATTGTGTTTTATAAAAACGAAAATTTTGTAGTTCCCGCCATTTGAAATTACATTCACTCAAAGCGCACTCCCCACGTAGCCTCGTACTACTAACTTACCCACCACAAGCCTAGCTATTCGGGTTGTCAAAAACAGAAAATATAATAATGACAGACAAATTAATACTTAAATAGGTTACTTTATGAGTTTGCCGTGTAGTACCGGCTTAGAATTCCCCATTTTTCCCCGTGGGTGTCCGTAAGAAGCGACTAAGGCTATGTGGCTTTTTGACTGGTTGTTGGGCGATACGGTTGGACAGCCTTCACCAACGATACTTTTTATTTCTACCGTCTTCCCCAATTTAGTTTCAAAAGTGGTTGTGAACTTTGGGTTTGACTGCCTCCGTGGCGTGCGTTAAGGTGACGTACTATGAAGCTGTATCGAGCTGGTTACTATGTCAAAAAACTCTGCCTAAATAGTGCCTAATTAGTGTAAAACTAAAAAAATAGTGCCTCTTTAGTTTAGGAAATAAACACCATTGTCACTGTGTACGCTGGCGTAACGTCAAGCTAGCGTACACATAGCCGTACTCGAAAACGGCTAATTGTAAAGCAACAGAGTTTACACGAAAAAACTATTCCTAAATACTTCTCCCGTTATGCAAAATTTCATAACAATTGATCTTGTAGGAACAGAGATATTGAACAAGACTTTTCAATGACATACCGACCTGGCGTTATGCCAGCGTACACAAATAGTGCTTATAGAAAGGGACCTTTTCTTTTAATAAACTCCATATGTATAAATAGTGCGTGAAATACAGCCCCTCTTAGTGTAAAAACTTTATGCAAATACGCAGTGGATTAATTAAAAATTCTGTGTTAATTTCTGTTCATAGTACAGGTACAGGTATGATGAAAAGTGCTTTGTATTATTTTTTCTAAAAAATATAATTGAAACTGAAACGTGGGTCAAACACCGATCTAGGAGAATATTAACTTTATTTACCTATAAATACAGCTCGAAGTGCAAATGAAATAGTAAAAAAATAGAAAAATAAATTCTGGAAAATTAAAATAATTCGGGTTAACTCGAGTTTGGCTTTTTCCGAGTTGGTACATCACTACCCGTCGCCTGTGCTTGTTGATCACCCCCACCCCACTGCTTGCTACCAACCCAACGTTCCAACGCGAGAGAAAAAGTATAATAGTCCATTTCACATTAGCATTTAAAATTATGCTTTGTTGTAGGTAAAGATACTTATTTAATTTATTTATGTCAAAACACATCATGCTTAACAAGTACCTTATTTTAGAAAATAACGCTATATTTCGGCTATAATTTCCTACATAATTTCATTAATTATACATTTTGATCGCGTCTGTACATCTAATTATTTGTTCCTAAAACTTAACATAGATTTTTTAAATCTTTCTACTGCGTATTTGCATAAAGTTTTTACACTACGAGAGGCAGAATTTCACGCACTATTTATACATATGGAGTTTATTAAAAGAAAAGGTCCCTTTCTATAAGCACTATTTGTGTACGCTGGCATAACGCCAGGTCGGTATGTCATTGAAAAGTCTTGTTCAATATCTCTGTTCCTACAAGATCAATCGTTATGAAATTTTGCATAACGGGAGAAGTATTTAGGAATAGTTTTTTCGTGTAAACTCTGTTGCTTTACAATTAGCCGTTTTCGAGTACGGCGATGTGTACGCTAGCTTGACGTTACGCCAGCGTACACAGTGACAATGGGGTTTATTTCCTAAACTAAAGAGGCACTATTTTTTTTAGTTTTACACTAATTAGGCACTATTTAGGCAGAGTTTTTTGACATAGTAACCACATCGATACAGCTTCATGGTACGCCACCTTAACGCAAGCCCTCCGTGGTCTCGCGGTTAAGTGTTTGTTTTCAAGTACTGAGGTCTCGGGTTCGATCCCCGGGGGCTGGTAACCTTACAAATTAAATTTGTAAGATTTAACCCTGTCTGGAAGGATATTGCAGGCTTGAATCACCTGATTATCTGAAAATTAAGATGATTCCGTGCTTCGGAGGGCACGTTAAGCCGTCGGTCCCAGCTACTATTACGTTAGTAGTCGTTAGTCTGCCAACCCGCAATTGGCCAGCGTGGTAGACTATGGCCAAATCGCCCTGTATAGGGTAGGCTCGAGTCCCTTGTTGGGGACATATATGGGCTGTGAGGATTTGTCGCGTACAGGAATTTTGAGCGACTATGTGTGAAAATAAGTGTGCCGTTGTTTTTTATGCTTGTACCGCCTGTAAAGACGAACATTATTTTTACTTTTGAGTGTGTGTTTGCGTATGTAGTCTCCTCGCCCCCAGCAAAAATATCGATGAAGATCCCGTTCTAGTTGGTCTGAGTTTATATCACATTTAATTTAAATTATATGGATAACTTATTTGTTTTTGTCAGGAAATAGCTTAGATAAAAATATTTAACTAATAAATTTGAGAAACAATAATGTTGTTTTACTTATCATAGACCACTGAAATACCAATTTTATAACATACATACATACATATACTCACGCCATTAGTTCCCATTGGGGTAGGCAGAGACTATTGATCGCCACTTCGCACGATCCTGACAAACCTCTCTAGCTTCGTTTACATCCATCAATCTTTTCATACATGCTCTTTTATTCTTCATACTTCGGACGCCAGCCTTTTTGAGCACACTCTCAATTTGGTCCAAGTGTGTTCTCCGTGGTCGTCCTCTACTAACATTACCATCCACACTAGCTCTATAGATCCCTTTTACCAATTTTCTATCATCCATCCTCTCTATGTGCCCAAACCATCTCAACATTCCTTTTTCTATCTTACTTACAATATCATCTTTCACACCACACTTTTCACGAATAACACTATTTCTCACTCGGTCACATAATCTAACATTATACTGGGTGTGCTGTCGCACAGCACACCCAGTATAATGTGAGGCTAGATTTTCCAGTTGTGGAGTATACAGTATATCGTCAAAATTGTAGCAATCCCTCATTCTATCATAGATATGAAGTGTACATATAGCTTTTACAATCTTTTCTGCAAAACACATGTTAACATCTAATGGCCTATGTAAAATACGCCATTTATTGCACAATATGCCAAAAGTACATTCAACATAGCGGCGTGCTAATGTCAAACGATTATTAAATATTTTTTTGCATAGGTTAGTGACCTTCCGCCGTCGGGCCGCATTAAATTCTCCATCATACCAAAAGCTTCATCAGCCACTATCACATATGGCAACACTGTCGGTCTATCTTTTATTAACAATGTCTTTGGATCTAATGACCTTTCAGTCAGCTTTTTGTACAATGAAGAATTCTTGAATATACCAGAGTCACTATTTTTACCGTACGCACCAATGTCAACCCATACAAAACAATAGTTTGCAACCGCTAGCGCCATTAAAACTAGCGAAAAAAAAAGGTTTGTAGTTATTTATAATACATGGAACCCGTGTGTTCAGGCTGTATTAACCGTATATGTTTTCCGTCCAAGGCTCCCAAACAATTGGGAAACGTTGAGTGCTTTTCAAATATCTCCGATATTTCATACCATTTTTCTTTCGTTGGTTCACTCATAACAATGGGTTTCAATTTTCTCCAAATAGTTTCACGTACATGTGGTATTATAGTAGCCACAGTAGATTTGCCAATACTATAATCGTAGCTTAATGTCCCAAGTGAACATCCCGTGGCCAAATATCTGAAAAAAAACCACAAACTATTACTAAAATATGTCTTTTTTCAGCGTCATCTCTGCAAAAGAAATGGAAGAGTTTACGAGATAATTATATGAGAGAGGTCAAGAAAATGAAGACTGTTAAATCTGGATCAGGAGCTTCCAAAACCTCATTCATCATATATTCATTTAATAGACTACAATTTCTACAGCCATCTATAGCCGACAAACATATAGAAAATAGTTTCAATACAGAAAATGAATCAGCTTCGTCAGAAGTTGCTGAAGTAGAAGGAAGTTCTGCCTTTAAGAGTCCTAAATCTACTCCAAGAAAAAAAACAAAAAATAAGTCCTGCTGACGAAAGGTTTGCAAGCATATTAGAGCAGAGTTTAGTACAGAAAAAAGTTTCGCTCACAAAAGAAGATGATGATGAAGATAAGCTGATTTGTTTGTCACTCGTTAAAGAGATTAAAAAGATCCCGGAATATAAACGGCTTCACACTAAAATTGATATTTATAATTTAATCTTGCAAAACCAAAATATCTTACAAGGAATGCAATATCAGACATTTGAAAATCAAAATTATCGTAACCCTGTACCACCACGAAGAAATTATTTGTCACAAGAGCAGCGTAATCAAGACTTTCAATATCATGATTTTAGATCACAGCAATCTGGTGTGCCAAATAACTAGTGCATTACGATTATGCTACAGCAATGGGATCTCAATCGCCAGTAACACACACTCCTTCGCCAGCACCAACCAACCAGCCAGCAACAGCAACGAATCGGAGTTAGATTTGTTCTGCGAGTATCAACTTATTGTATTTTCTTTAAAAAATCTTTCCTAAACAATTTTGATTTGATTTAATTTATAGATATGTTCATTAATATCAAGTTCCTATATAAAGATATGTTGATTAATAAAAAAATACGTATATGGATATGTTGATTAATAAAAAATACGTATATAGATATATTATGTTGATTAATAAAAATACGTATATAGATATGTTGATTAATAATAAATACGTATATATGTATGTCTATTAATAAAAAACTTACCTCAATGTATGAGTTTTTCTTCTGGTGAAATGGTATATCGCACAGCGTTTTCATCTGCTACAAGTTCCTCGTTTATGAGAGCCAGTAAGTCATCAAATGACTTGATGGACATTCTGAAGTAGTTAAAAAATTTGGGTCCGTATTGCCTTAATTTAGGATACAAGATTATGACCACTGAATTATCTGCCACTGTATGTTTGTCCGACTAGTAGTAATGAATACGGGAGGAGGGTGTGGACTCACATATTGCCTCATATACTTAACCAATTGCCTAAGCAACTAAGCCTTGACCTTATTAATAAAAAAAAAAATGAAAAGTGCATTAAAAAAATACTTTATTGATGGTAAATGTGTGATGAGAACCCATCGCCCTCCACCTCTAAATAAATAAGATATTTTTAATTATTTTGGTTGATTAATTTATTACATTTTAGTCCAGTAAATATTGTAAAATCTTATATTAGACTCCCTAGGGGCCACAATCTAGTTTATAAGTATAGATTAATACCGCTTTGTATTATAATTATAAATGTTAAAACCTTTAAAATAAATAGTTCCAATTTTTTTTTCTTTAATGTAGTGGCTTTCAGTCAGCCTGGTTGACAAAATTGGATGAACCCAATATCTCCGTCTTCTGTTGCCTCGTTTCAACCGTCGCGTCGGTATAATTTCATCGTTAAAACAGTTTCTACGTCCATCTTCGACAAATGAACGCCTGGCAAGCGCGTATCATGTAAACACTGAACAAAAGTTTAGCGCGCCTTCAACGCGCGTTCAACGCCCATCATCTGAACGTACCCAAAGGGTACCACGCGCGTTATTTGTCTATAGGTAGTTGGTCTGAAGTTTCACCATACTCTGTTAGTTAGTTTAACAAAGGCTTTGACTATAGACACTATAGACAGAGCGATATTACGTCATCTATTTTAAAAAGAGAAGCCCTTATTTAAGTTCTTATATGTTAAAAAGAGACACAAAATCTTTATTGTCATCTCTATCGCGTAACCCGTTTTGTTGATGTCACACTTTTAAATTATGACAAACAAAGCGTCGACTTGTGAGCGATTTTGGTTTTCTTTTGATTTTGAGAAAGATTTTATTCATTTGTATATTGTTATTGTGACAAAAGAGACTCCATTAATTAAGTTATCATTTAGTGAGGTATGGTTGGGTGTAGCGTGCTTGGCTGCGGAAGCCACAGCGAAAAACACATCGAAGGATTGACTTTCCACAAGTGAGTGAGTTTTTTAATGTTTTTCTACAGATAAATACATAATAAATACATTGCGCGATCAGAAAATAAGTGATTCAAATGTTAATTACGTTGAACTAGATTACTAGCATTTTCTTTAGTTATTTTGAGCAATTTTTTAATAGTATAACCTAAAAATATGCAGTATCTCAGTGCTGCCATAATTCACGTTTTCATCCTACCCTGTCGTTAGGGTAAAATTTTCAAATTAGTAAACTGATGTTAATGAGTGAGTATATTATGAATTTCGTCGCGCTATAGCGACGCTGAATGATTTCCAATTGTTATCTACGGAATTAGTAAGTAATAAATTTGTTATATTTATTTAATTTCTTAGTATTCATTACAGTTTTCCTAAAGACCCGAATCTACGAGAAAAATGGATTGCGGCCACTGGAAGATGCAATTGGAAATCAACCAAAGTTTTGAGGCATACTATAAAATTGAAAGGCACCTCGTTTTTGTCCAAAGACTAAGCTTTGGCTCAAATGGTCGCAGTTGTTTTGAAAAAGAATTTAGGTAAAAGAATATTTCCGACATTAAACGACCACATCAGAGAGCAAAATCCGTTCGAAAACCACCTTGTGCTGTTAATAAAGGCTATAGCTTTAAAATACTTAGATGTACGAATACATCATCTTTTGAAAAATGTGACTGAAATAGACGAATGAATTCTAAATTTTCACACGAAACTGATTTTGTTTAAAGGTCAATAGTAAATACTGCAATAAAACTCATGTACAAAATAGTGCTGTCTTTTATTTTTCAAAATACAAACATAGACCCCACTATACCCATGATGACCCGTATAATATTTACATAACTTGCACTTATGGAACAGCTGTTTTTTTTGTCCAGTGACAAAGTTAGTCCCGTACAAAAATTTATTCGTAATCATGGGAAGATTCATCCCTGATAGTTAGTACAATGCTTTAGATTTCACGGTGTATTAAACATCAGTATAAATGGTAAAATTAAACAAAAAAGATTGTATAATACTAGGAGCAAGTATGTATAATTATTTGATTGCAGGAAATAATATAGTAAACAGTAAACCTTTAATTAAATAATAAATTGACGTAATCAATTTTAAATTAAAAAGTAGCTTTTAGAATGGTGATTATAGTATTTTTGGGGTAATTGTTTTCTAGTGATCGCAACATTACAGGGAAAAATATTGCTATTATTGCTAAAAGAGGTACTCTCCCGTTGCATTATGACTCTGTCTATAGTGTTCATAGTCAAAGGTTTAACAGTATGTTAAATCTTTCAATGGACTGCTAAAGCTGTCAAACGTTGAAAGATTGAATGTTTTCGGTTTCACTCACATAATCCCTGATTTTCTCATGGTCTGTTTCATTTAACCCTTAGGAAAGACACTTTAACATCAATGTTCACTTTAAAGACTGATTATGAGTTAACGCGTGGGTGATCGGGTCGTCGGGATCCGAGAGCATGCTACGAGAGCGTCTCTTTCGAGTTCCGACATCTGGTGATATTATGTAGTCGAGCGAAGCTCGGTGTAGTGGGTTTGCGTGATCAGGGATCCTATCAAAGTATCTGCGTGAGTTTTTTTTTCAAATAGGTACTAATAATAACTTTTTAATTTAGGGATGAGTGAGAGTATTTTAAACGTAAACAAATATAATCAGAATGCTCCGAACTGCTAAGCTATCAGGAGTTACACGTGTTATTGTCAGTCTGCCATAAAAGATAGACATATATAGGATACTTTTTTTTTTAATTTTTTGGAGAATATTTTAGTCATACACGATTTTCATGTTCCCTTAACCATTGGGGCTCAACACGCGACGGAAGCTTCAAAAAATGGAGTAACTTCTTCCGTTTTCCCAAAGTTTCCCTTCACTACTCTGCTGAAAAGTATACTATAACCTGCTCATGAGTCTGAAGCATAATTGTAACAAGTTTCGTTATAATCCGTCAGTTACTTTTGTTTTCATAAGGAATTTACAGACAGGCAGTCAAAAATTTTATTGATTCCATTTTTGGCATCAGTATCGATCACTTATTACCCCCTGATAGCTATTTTGAAAATATATTTAATGTACAGAATTGACCTCCCTACTGATTTATTATTAGTATCGATAATAATCTGATAACCTATATAGATCGTCTTGCAGACGTTCACAATCTTCTGGCATTTGTATGTTTTCATA
Source organism: Bedellia somnulentella (assembly GCA_963576735.1). Taxonomy (NCBI): domain Eukaryota; kingdom Metazoa; phylum Arthropoda; class Insecta; order Lepidoptera; family Bedelliidae; genus Bedellia; species Bedellia somnulentella. Next base: position 7,625,574 of record OY755170.1, read on the forward strand.
TATTTTTTGTCGTCTAGATCAATGGCCTCAGTATCGAACCCTGGGGCAATACTGACCACAACTGCTTGATTTCTGTTACTAATATAAGATCGCATCCACCGCAGCAAGTCTTTCTTTCTTTATACCTAATTTTTCACGTTTTTGAAGTAGTATAACGTGATAGACGCGATCCCTTTATAGTCTAGTCTGTATGGACTTATAAAAGCCTTTGCTCTACAAAAGGCGGAGTAAAAGGTTTTGATCTTATTTTGTTAAGGTATGGGGACCTAATAAAAATCCAAGTTTTCGACCTTGACCTTGGGAGGAATAGGCGCGAGCCGCCATTTTGAATTGAATGTGCCCAAAATTAGGTGTTTTTAAATTAATGTCTTAACAGTTGACTTTGTCGCAAAAGTGTCTATCGGAAGTAGAAAGAAGACAAAATTACTAACATTCTTTTCATAAATGATTAGTCTTATAGGTAAAAAGTTACTGGCGAAAGAAAAACCAAATTACAAAAATCATTAATTTACTTAATTTTTATACATACATACATATACTCACGCCATTAATTCCCATTGGGGTAGGCAGAGACTATCGATCGCCACTTCGTACGATCCTGACAAACCTCTCTAGCTTCGTTTACATCCATCAATCTTTTCATACATGCTCTTTTATTCTTCATACTTCGGACGCCAGCCTTTTTGAGCACACTCTCAATGGTGTGGTGTGAAAGATGATATTGTAAGAAAGATAGAAAAAGGAATGTTGAGATGGTTTGGGCACATAGAGAGGATGGATGATAGAAAATTGGTAAAAGGGATCTATAGAGCTAGTGTGGATGGTAATGTTAGTAGAGGACGACCACGGAGAACACACCTGGACCAAATTAATTTTTATATAGAATAGAATAACTCTTTACTGCACTTCAAACACAAATTTACAAAAATAATAATATAATCAAACAGTTTACAGTGAGGTACTATTGGCGGTCTTATCGCTAAAAGCTATCTCTTCCAGACAACCGTTATATAAAATTATGCAAATACTTTCTAAACCGTTTTGATAGCCCTGGGTGATTAATGTTTACAACTATATTTTCTGTCTCAGTCTCAGTATAGATCTTGCAATATACTCGAGCGCACGTCGCCTTTATTTGTACTTGTAATCGTAAATACACATCTTTGTCAGTGTGCGTATAATTGTTCAAGAAGTACGGTTAGCACGTCAAATCCCAAAAGTTGATGAAAACGTAAAGTAATTAAAAATAAATATAAAATAAAAAGAATATATGAAATATTTCGACAATGATTTTGAGCTCATTATAAATGTCAATGACAGTGAAAACGATGACAGTGAATATTATGACCGTGACAGTGTAGAAATGTTTGATGGAGTTAGTGATACAAGTAAATATTAGGTATTTTATTATTTAAAAGATTTTTATTTTGTGTTTCGTTAAGGTATTTTTTAGAATTACATTTTTTTGTGTTAATTTTAAGTTTACAGCTGTATATATTTAATATTAATAATTTAAATTAGAAGTTACTATGACGATCTTGTTTTTTTACTACGACCAATAAATAAAAAAAATCACAAAATCACAAAAAATCACAATGTTTCACATCCACCGAACCTAGGGATGAAGAGATCGAACCAGACATCCTCGAGAGTGAAGTGAGAGCCGCGATCAAACACCTGAAGAATGGAAAAGCCACCGGCAGAGATGCTATCCCGATAGAAACTATCAAAGCGTCAGGCGAACATGGTGTCCAGATCTTCAAAACACTATGCAACAAAATATGGCAGACAGGGACATGGCCGCAAGAATGGGTTCACACTGTATTTATCCCTCTACATAAAAAAGGTTCGACGAAAACGTGCAGTAACTACCGCCTCATTGTCCTTATATCACACGCGAGCAAGATTTTACTGCAAATTCTCAACGAGCGCCTCAAGACCTTTTTATCCAAAGAGATTGCACCCGAACAAGCCGGCTTCGTAAAAGGAAAAGGAACCCGGGAGCAAATCCTGACTGTGCGCCAGATCATCGAGAAAGCCAGAGAATTTAACAAGCCTACTTATATTTGCTTTGTTGATTTTTCAAAGGCGTTTGACTCAGTGAAATGGCCGAAATTTTGGAAGACTCTGCTAGAGATAGGTACACCAACACACCTTGTGCACCTTTTGAGACGCCTCTACGAGAATGGGACTGCGTCAGTGAGAGCAGACGAGATGCTTTCAGACCACTTCCACCCTAGTGCGGGAGTCCGTCAAGGATGCATTATTTCTCCGCTTCTGTTCAACATCTACACAGAGCTGATAATGAGAATTTCCCTCGAAGACTGGATGGACGGTATCGCAATCGGTGGCCTGAGAATTTCGAACCTGCGCTACGCAGATGACACCACCCTATTCGCAAGCAGTATGCGAGATATGGAAGACCAGCTGCATAAGATGGAAAGTGTCAGTTTGGAATTTGCCCTTAAGATAAATCGCAGTAAGACGAAGATGATGATTGTGGATCGTGCCAACACCAACATGCCTGAAGTCACGAAAATTGCAAATTGTGACGTTGTACAATCATACGTCTATCTGGGAGCGCTGATATCCAACAATGGCGGATGCGTGGACGAAATAAAGCGACGAATGGCGATTACAAGGTCTTCTATGGACAGACTTGGATTTGTTCAAGACTGGTAATTCCAAATTCCTTACGTCATTACATATTTGAGGAGATACATAATGGCCACATTGGTATTGTAAAAATGAAAGCGGACGCCCGCGCCAGGTTCTGATGGCCGGGCATGTGCACAAAGCTGGAGCGCGCGCTGGCCGACTGCGCGGTGCGCAGTGCTCGCAGCTGCGACCCGAGTCTATAACATTCTATTATAAATGATAGTACGGAATCCTTCGTGCGTTTTATTTATAAAAATGAATCTTCAACTTCAGTACGTAATGAGCTGCTTCGCGTTTCACTTGCCAGTGGCAATACAAACAACAGATTAGGTGAGGTATTTATAAAAAATAAACATAATTATACGATTTTTTATATTAACTATAAACAAAAACAACGTTTTTTACTTTCTCAAAGTATTTCATGCTTATGCTAAATAAATCAGTTGTCAGAAGTCGTATGTAGTGTTTTGAGCATATGTAACTATATGCTTTTGGACACGAACTAGACTTATTAATACTTTCAGCTATAATTCCAAACTCCTATTTTCAGTTGGAAACCTGTTAATTACAAGGTAATAGACGCGTTTTTCTTGAAATAAAAACGCATATTAAATACTTACCTTATTTGAAGCTTACTAGCTTTGGAGATAGGCCCTATCTGTTTTCCGGAAGTATGTCCCTCTCTTTCTAACGCATCGTGCCTTTCATTCACACAATTCCCCCCACTACCACCAGCAGGGCGCGAGCTTGCGAGCTACGCGCCATCCTTAATTGAGTTCAAAGCACCAGGCAGAGATTACTGCGTAAGCTTCAAATAAGGTAAGTATTTAATATGCGTTTTTATTTCAGGAAAAACATGTCTATTAAATCCATGACCGTTATTTGAACCTTACTAGCTTTGAGACGTGTTTGTTATCGCCTGGTGGTAGGGAACGCCAATGTGAACTATGATAATACCCATGTAAGTGCAAAAAAAGAGATGACCTGTTTAAAATTACATGTAGTAACATCAATAGTTATCGGAATTGAAATGAAGGCACATAACATTATGCAGACCCTTGATACGGTAAATAAGTGGTACACAAGAAAACAAGGATGTTAACTTTAGAAACTACATTAATCTATTGTCTTCCACCAAATAATATAAATTCATAAATAATGTTCTTGTTTTATATATATATATAGTTTTATAGTAATCATTGTCTCTTAATTAGACTTCTATCTAAAATAATCAACTTATCAGTAAAACAAATAATAGTTACATTATTAATAAACACTGTTTACGATCATCAACAACAAACTAATCAACAGTAATAAAACCACTTGTAAGACTGCTGGTGTTTACAGTAGATTCTGTTAAAATTTGTCGCCTGTAGAAGCGAGTAAAGGTATTTGCTGAACGCTAATTGCCTCTCGAAAGAATTTCGTCCAAAGGCAAGTTATTAGACCAGTTCTTAGATGCTACTGCCGATCGTACACTGCCAGCACAATGCCAGCCTCTGATTACGCAGATTTTACCTAGCCAGCTATTATAGGGCGGCTAGCCCCTTTTAATTGACCTCTTAGTGTAAGAAAGAGGTTATCGCAGCCATGAATTGAGTGTTTATCCCTGAGTTTATGAACTAATGTTTTAACACAGAATACAGACTGTCTGGTTAATAGTATCTCTTTGTGAACCAAAAAGAGGCCACAAAGTTAAAGTATCGCTTTCTACAACTAAATGGTCTGAATCGACCGCAAGTAAGGTTAGATCATGTACTCGTCTACCGGAACACAAAAGCAATAGGGTAGCAGTATGACGGGAGACGGCAAGCGCTATTCTCGTCTTTAGATATACTAAGGACAGCCGCTAACTTATCCACATCCCAAATGTTGTTTTTACGAACCACTGGACTACTCAATGCTATTAATTTTAAAATATGCGTCACTAATAGATGTGAGCTAAGCCTTTCGCTATCATCAAAATTACTTAAGGTAGAGACGACTGATTTGTGTAACAGTATAGTGTTATAGGACAATTTATCTACGATATGGAGGTCTGCTAGATACCTTGCAAGCATAGACCCATTTGGGCGTAGGGGATCATGTTTGTGCTTGCATGCCTACCTCACTCATCTCTTCCAAGCTACAGTGTAAGTTTTGCACGTTGAAGGTCTCCAAGACCCTTGGAGTAATTCTAATTGGTTTTGAGACCAATCACCTATATTATTTGACTACCCCCACACTTCCTTACCTCTAAAGTCTTTTCCTGCAAACTTGGGTGGAGGTAGGCCCGTTGCTGTATCGATTAGACAGGGTCAGGATCAGGGGATTCAGAATCTTTATTGAGTACGGAGCTGCTACTGTACGGCTCTTCAGGTCTGCTCTCCACTACACTCGATTCCAACGTGGGACCACGACCAGATACGTTCCGCGAGCTGAGTTGAGATGAGCCAACACCCTCAGAATTAGATACGGTGGTGGAAATATCCACGCCAAGTGAAAGTCCCACTGACGGGAGAATGCATCGTGGAACACCGTCTGGCAATCGTTCAGATCCAGAGGCACATAATTGGATACCACATGGGCTCGGCTCGACGCTAGTAGGTCTACTGCTGGTATGCCGAATTTGAGAAATATTTTAGTGTCGAACGAAGATGCCACTCTGATGGGCTCTTGTGTTTTGTCAGGTGATTGGCTATACTGTTGAATATGCCAGGTATGTAATGATAATGAACTATCAAATTTATTTGAAAATGATCTAACATTTTAGAAACCCTGTATGTTGTCTCCATTAATGATAGTGATTTCGTCCCCCCCTCGTTTCGCAAATACGCCACAACGGTTTTGTTGTAACATTGAAGAAGCGTTGCTGTCCGAGCAAGAAGGGGACCGTGACTTTCAAGAACTTTTACTACAGCCAGCATTTCTTTCATGTTGCAGTGTAGGTGTTGTTATGCATCGTCCCACTATCCCATCAGTGACAAGTCATTGACCTGCGCCCCCCAGGAAACATCGGAGGCATCTGTTGTCACAAAGTGGGTTGCTGGGGGAAAATGAATGCACGTTGTCAGATGACAGTTCTGAGACCACCACGTTAGTTCCCGTAGCACATCGCTTGGTATGCACACCATCCGCCTGGGCGGTGCTTTTAATATTATTTTGAGAAATCTGAGAGGGGCACGAAGATGCAGTCTGCCTCTGGGGGCAACAAACGACGCAAAGTTCATCGGGCCTATTAAACTCTGTAGATCTCTCACGCATAACCTGCCTTGAGCTCTCAATTTCGATATTTTGTAACTATGGTTGTCACTTTGTCTCCTGGGAGGCATTTCGTGTTGGTCCAGGGATTCCACATAATACCTAGGAACTCTTACTCTTTCTGCGGACTCATGAGAGTTTTTTTTTTTGACATTGATTTGCCAGCCGTGGTATTGAAGGCGGGTCAACAGACAGTGGTCCTGCAACACAACTCTGTCCTGGTGGGCAATCAGGTAATCGTCGCAAATACAATTAGACGAATACCTTGGTCTCTAAGTGTCTCCGCGATCCAATTTGTCTAAGACGTGAATACCCTTGGAGCTGTACTGTGGGAAATGTCGACTTTGCAAAGCCAATCGTTCGGCTGAAGAAACCCCGGCACACCGAACATGTTTATCAGGTTGATTTTTTTCCGTGGTAAGGTACTTGTTGAGAGCCTTTAAATTGGAAATTTAACGATCGGAACCATCGCCTTTGGGTACCAGAAATATTGTTTAGAGGAAACTCGGATATGGCCGTACCACCCCCAGTACACCCTGATTTTTCATTGTTTGTTTGATGGCGGTCATCGAGTCCGAACTTTTGGTAATAAAAAGATTGTTTAAGGGATGAGCCATGACCAATGGTGGCTTCCGAACGAAGGGTATGCGATACCCTTTTATTATATGTAGAAGAGGTTTCGGGCCCCTAGATTTGCCCAACAATGATAATACAAAGCTAAGCTCCCTGTGTTGAACACTAGCGAGTCAGAACTTTCGTTTTTTAGATGACGGGTTGTAATCGGTAGGACCTCCACTCGATTTCCGGTTGGACTTACCTTGGTTGGATCTGTCATGATTATTTCCGTGGAAACAAAATGAATATTTAGGATAACCTGCGGAGCGACGATCAGCTTTTTGGAGATTTGCGATATCCAGCCGTTACTGCCTTGTGGAGGCTGGTGGTAATAAAAGCCCTGCGGGGGTTGATAGTAGAATGAGCCCTGCGGGGGTTGATAGTAGATTGAGCCCTGCGGGGGCTGGTAATGTGATGGCCCAACGGCTCTATTGGTCCCCTGCGAGGGTCCCGAGAGTCTAACCAATCCCTGCGAGGGATGGCGTAATGCCTTACCTCCTGCTTTCGAAGCAGAACTCGTGCTTGGCCAGTTCGAGGGTAAAAATGTTTTCTTTACTCCTCCATACTTCTCAAGAGCGGAAGTGAAGGTTTCCGCGCCAAACAGATGATGATCTGATGGAGGGATTTTGCGGAGACGGGTCGCCAACGTGTTTTGTAATCCCATGACGCCGCATCTGTATGACTTCAGCTCTGTGTCCAAAGACAGGCTGCAGTAAATCCGAAGACACTTTATTGTATTCTGCTAAAACTTTTTCATGAAGCGAATCGGGCGAGATAGTAGGCTCCTTGCGAGCCCACCCAACGGGTTCGATCAGTGACGCAGACAACGCCTTTCTCTGCCTAAGCGCATAAAGTAATAGCTACGTAAGCTTTGTCGGCATAAACCAAATGTTTCGACTGATCGTACGTCTTAACCTCTTCGTCACATTCTAAGTCTACAAACCCAGGCGTATAACTATATTGTTTTTGTACTTCTGCATACCTAACCTCACACCATTCACCTTGGTTAAAATATTGAGATTCATTTAATGTTTTTTAAATAGTTTTCAGGTGCATTTGGCACAGTTGGTTCTTTAAGTTTAATTTCCAAATCAAATTTAAACTGCGCCTGGTTTTCGTGAGACATTTGAGCTACACTAGAAATATCGTTTTCTCTGTACATAACTTCGCCAATACTGTCGTCAAGAAAATCATCCTCATAGCCATCGGCATTATCAGATACACGGATCAACGGCGGAGGTGGCAGTGACGCCACATCCGGTACAGAGTTAAGGCACTGATTTTGCAAAACTTGGTTAGTTAACTGCATAATTTGATTATTTAAAATTTCGAAATGTTTATTATTACGACGACGGTGACGACGACGCCTTAACCTTGACTTCGAATGTTTCTTTTTGCCACGATCAGAATCCGATGACTCTGAAGAGCTTGAAGAGCTCGAACTACTACTACTAATACTACTATCGACACTTGCCCGACGCTTGCGCGTATTCGAGGACGGTGCTCGTGTCTTAGACGGTCCCGCCACATTTTGTGATATATTGTTTTCATTGTCGTTCATTCTGTATTGAAAATAACCTAATAACCTAAACAGTCACACTACATGATTTCTCAACAAAAATTAATAGAAAAACACTACGTGGGTAGTCCACAATAATACTAATTTAAGTCAACTCTTCGTAGTTGCAAATAAGAATTGAAACTGTTCAGTTGTAAATAAATACGTATTAAAATAAAATACTTCAAAATCAAAACGAACGGCAACACCGTTAAATGAATTTCAGAAAAACAGAAATTAATAGTACGAAAAACTTACGTGACTAGAATTCACACTAGACACAACACTGAGGAACAATTTATAATTGGTTATATTCGAATTAGTGAAATCCGATAAACTTGAAACACACAACCTTCCGTTTCGGAAAACAGAACGCCAATGAAGGATGGCGCGTAGCTCGCACGCTCGCGCCCTGCTGGTGGTAGTGGGGGGAATTATGTGAATGAAAGGCACGATGCGTTAGAAAGAGAGGGACATACTTCCGGAAAACAGATAGGGCCTATCTCCAAAGCTAGTAAGCTTCAAATAACGGTCATGGATTTAATCTTTATTTCACAATCTGTCTATAAGCACTACACGGCATATATCGGTAAGTTTTATCGAAACTGAATTTCTCAGCATGTTAACAGCACTATTGAATATTATAGTTTTTACAAAACCATAGATATATTATGCTTTATGGTAAAAAAAGCACTGGCCATTTTGCAGTTTACGTCAGATTTAGTTCTTTTCCCCCTCATTGGGGGCGCTTCAAATTGGCACAATAAATAGCTGTCATTTTAATACGTAATTACAGATCCACAATCTTTTCTTGGCCGGTAAGGGCTGTCGCTGTCATCGATATTAGTATTGCCAGTAAATAAAAAATAACCATTATAAGGGAAATAACTTTACATCATACGGGCTAATTTATTTATGTATTGAAATGTCTTAATAAAACAATTTATATAATATTCATGTCAGCTTAAAATAGCACTACCCCATTTCTGCCGGTGGGTGTACGTAAGAGGCGACTAACGGTATTGGGGCTTTTAAGAGATTTTTGGGCGAAGCGGTTGGAGACCCATTACCAATAACCTTTATTTTACCATCTTTACCCCACTCAACTTTCCGAAAGTGGCTGAGGAGTTTCTAGTTCCTTAGCTCGGGCTACCCCTTCTAGGGATTTACAGCCTTGAGTATATGTATGTAATAACTATTATTGTAAGTAAACAAGTTCGTTTTAATGTAAGCTAATTATATTTATTTATTTTTGCCCTTGTCTGGTATGTCTACCCGAATGACTGTGTATCCTAAATTTTATGATCTTACCTCCCAAATGTTGTCTGGAAGCTTTTAGCGATAACACTGCCAATTTTACTTTTCTGCAAGCTGTTTCATTATTTAATACTCAAAGATTTGTTATTTGTGCCACTCAGAGTTAATAAGTGGCTAACTACTTAAAATCATTTTTTAAATCCTGTAAATTAGAGGCTTACCTTGTTGTGTGCTGTCTTAAACATTTCATATTTACACATAGATCCCCTAAAAAGGTGGCACAGAAAAAATAATTCTAAACATCAGATATCGTTTGGGTCATTCATTTTGCTGGGTCAGTGAATTTATGGGCCCTTTTTTATTGCTGTTAACAGCCTTGTAACATATAACATAACATAACATAACATAAACGATCTCGCCGAATGCCCCCGAAGGGGTTTGGCAGAGGTACTAATACTTTTGAACATCACGTGACTTTGTCACCTGGTGTTCAGAGTACCCACGTTTTGCATGGACAGTGTACTCACGTGATAGGGGGCAGGCCTATCGCCGTTTTGTACGAATACACTGTCACACCACTAAGTACAACTCAGCCATGTGGGTTTCCTCACAATGTTTGCCCTCACCGTTAAAAACCTTGATAAATCAACCACACACATGTCTTTAGAAAAGACAAATTGGTGTTGGCCCGATCCGGGATTTGAACACTAGTCGCTTGCACGGTCCATTAGGTACAACACCGGTTATCACGTCGTATTTGCTTTGTATTTTTATATATATGTCAGACAGTTATGACTTAAGAAATGACACATTGGTACATCCCCGCATTAGGATTAGAACCCACGCATCAGTATATACGAAGTGAAATCTTATTCGGGATTATTTCCCCACTTACCGTAACCCGCACCGCCGCACCGCTATAGTCATGCGCGCACAACTTTTCGGACGGTGTTAGCCTACTTAGATAAAATTTAACAAAAGAAATAATAATTTTCATAAATTTTTATATTGAATATTGGAAATAAAAGCGTTTATTAATAAGCAAAGATACATCATAATTATAATTGTCTTTGAAAAAAAGTTTCCACTACAAAAAATATTAATGAAAGTGATAATTTATTATATACGTAGGTCACCCTATAATTTTTCTATTTCTATTCTATTTTTCTTCGTGGCTTCTATCGTCCTATAATTTTTACTTAGTTAAGAACTAACTGACAATGACAGGCCGAAATTTCAAAATGGCGACAGTAGTACCAGAGTCGCCGCCGGCCAAGTTATGATTGTGGATCTGTACGTATCATTAGTCCCGCGTACTTATATAGTATAATGGAGGTCAGTGTGAAAAATAAACTTATTGACTTTTTTTTTTTGACTTTTGACTCGCTTCGATAACTGCAGCCCAAAACTTTTTATTTAACAATTTGACAAAAAATAACAGTACTAGCTCTTTCTATCTTTAAGAGTTTTATAATTAGCTATCCTTTTCTTGCTCGTCGTGACGTATTCTTTATCTCTCTAGTTGTATATGCTCTTAGATTTTAGATAAGCATTCCATAGGCAAAGTTGTTTAGTTTGATGTCTTTAATCGATTTGTCTTGTCTTTGCAATGCGCTTTTAGCTACGTCCACACTGTGCCTTTTCATCTTCAACTTTCGTCTTCATCTTTCTATTCAACTTTCAATTGGCGCTTACAATAAGTGAATGCGTTAATTGAAACCAACACCATACTTTATTCGTAGTTTGAGTTTCTGTTGGAAACATGTGCGACGACAATATTTTACTTGGGGGAATATGCAGCGGGTCCGGCCGTTTTGACAACTAAGTTTCACAACCAGTAACCAAAGAAGAAAACAGGGTCCTGCTACTCAACCAGTTGTCAAAGACGATAGATTTTTATTTAATCGCAACTAGTTGCCTACTAAGAATAACTTAATAGCTAAGGTTTTATGACAGGAATTTCCATTCTCTGTACACAACTGTTTCGAAATTGACGATGGCCTTGCGATGGCCTAAAAATGTGTATCAAGATGACTTATTACCCGTGGTCCCTCTCGTAGTCCCTTTTTGAAAATCTATGGCCCGTGGTCCCTTTTTCAGTATAAACCGACCAAAATCAAAGTCGTGTATATATTTTTTTTTCCAAATAGTGTTTTTATACATATTGTAGATCGGTTTGATAGTTCAAATATTTTAATCATACGAAAAACGTAAAGCGGTAAAAAGACTTAGAAATATATTCACAAAATATATGCAAACTACAAATCAAATGTACTAGGAGCCCATATAGTCAAAGTATGTTAGTAAAGAACCAGTCTCCTTAATATTTCTTCAATTCCTAGTTTCATTAAATATTTTTAACAGATACAGCAGCGAGAACATAAGTAAATCAAATAATATATTTAGGGTTTTGGACATCCAGTTTTTTTATGTTTCTAAATAAAATAAGTTAAACAGAAACATAAGGTAAAAAATATTTTAAATTATGCTTGTGGCGCATAAATCGTTGTAATACTTATAATTACATAAATTAACGAAATAAAATAACTTTAACTTAGCTTATATGTAATGAAAAAACTTCTAAAAAGCAAAATAAGTACCGATCCAGCATGTACCGTTATGTATTTTTTTAGGATATTGAAAGTATTATCCGTCAATTATAATGATTATCTGCCGTGGGGGACTAGGCCGTCGGTCTCGGCTACTAAATTCAAATTCAAATTCAAATCGTTTATTGCTTCATTGTGGTAGATTAAGATGTTACAAATATTACTACTACTACCACGATAAGTGGTCGTTGAAGTCTGCCAGCCGGTAGGCAGCATGGTGCATCATGGCTAGATCACCTTCTTTCTGGTAGCCCTTAGGTCGATGCCTCTCACTGAGGATATATAAGGGTTTTAAAGATATTTTTTTATTGAGATGACTCGCATCTCCATAGTTCGTCAATGTAACTTTTCTATTTTATCATAACTATTTTATTTCTTGTATTAGGTAGGATTCAAGCTTGATGTTTGGTAAAATAATATATATATATATATACTCCTATTGTTTAATAACGAGAGGGACCACGGGCAATAAGTCTATCAAGATAACAAAGGCGTGTCCAAATATCCAATAAAGTCTATCTGTATCCGAAGAGTCACGTATATTTCTATTATTATTGCAATCTTTTCATACATGCTCTTTTATTCTTCATACTTCGGACCATGAAATGAAAAGATAGATAAACATAAACGTTCACGCCGAATATCCCCGAAGGGGTTGGCAGAGGTACTAATACTTCTGAACATCACGTGACTTTGTCACCTGGTGTTCAGAGTACCCACGTTTTGCATGGACAGTGTACTCACGTGATAGGGGGCAGGCCTATCGCCGTTTTGTACGAATACACTATACTACACTATATTTAAAAAAAAACAAACTATAATATTCAGACATTATATTTGAATTTATTGTATGAAACATAATTATTTTGTTAGTTTGTGATACTTATTGCAATTAATCGATAATCTTCATCTGAACCGTAGAACAGTTAGGTAAAGTTTTCCAAGAAATTATTATATCCCAAAACGGGTCCGGCCGTTTCGACAACTAAGTTTCACAACCAGTTACCAAAGAAGAAAATAGGGTCCTACTATTCAACCAGTTGTTAAAGACGATAGATTTTTATTTAATCGCAACTAATATTGCATAATTTTTCATTTTCACAACTAGTTGTCTAAGAAAAACTATCTTTCTTGATACATTACTCAGTACTCACCCATTGTTGTTGTCAATCCAAAGAAAGAATCAAACTTTTTAGAGACATCCAAACTTATTACTAAGAAAAAAAATTTTTCTGTCA